>PVKP010003751.1:0-104928 GCA_004027715.1 Plecturocebus donacophilus
CTCTCTCCAAATTTTACTTTTAATTTATGTATGCTGTTGGTTTTTAAATCAATGTTTTATATGATTAACAACATAATTATAAAATAATTAAAATGGCAATAATGAAACAAGACACTACTCCTGCCCAGTATAAATGAGAAATCTTACCATATACCTAATTTAAATTTAGAACGTTTTTCATTTAATTTAGTTTAACTTTAAAATTATAAAAATTCAACCTATTTTTCTACCTTGAAGCATAGAGGCTGTGTGCCTATGTGTTCTTCAGATCACAGAAGAGAGGAACATATCCTCTACCCACTCTGTCACCAACCCTCAACTCTTCACTGAAAATAGACTGAAACTCAGATGTCATTGGAATCTGTTGGCTATTCTAAAGCAAGCACTCCTGCCCTGCAGCTTTGAAAAGCAGCTGTCAAATGCCTGTATCTATAGTGTATACAAGAAGCCATAGGGCATGTATATTTAGAACAGCATGACACTGAATGTGTTGAATATCTCTCCTTTCCTGCTTTGGCCAAGTCTAATGTGAGACATCACAGTATTTATAAAATTTCAGTCAGCTTTGTGAGAAGCATTCTCCCTTGTCACGTGTAAAAGCACTCAGATGATCCTAACAGCAAATTCTCTCTGAGTATAAAAATCTCTCAATGCCATCTTAAGAGATGTAATGACTCCTGCTAGAGACCTCGAAAAAGGAAGATTCATAGATTGATTTAATTTACCTGATTAATCAAAAGATAAACTTCTATAATGTACCCAGAGTTCCTTTACTGGACTGCTATTATTTACATTTTTTAAAGTTTATCATTTTATGTACATATTCATACTTAGTTGTTTTTATTCTAGAGCTTAAAATATACATATTATATTTATGTTATAAAATGGTCATACATTAATAATAATGTTATTATTATTATTGAGATGGAGTCTCCCTCTGTCACCCAGGCTGGAGTGTAGTAGCATGATCTCAGCTTACTGTGACCTCCACCTGCTGGGTTCAAGCAATTCTCCTGCCTCAGCCTCCCTAGAAGCTGGGACTACAGGCATGCACCACCATGCCCCACTAATTTTTGTATTTTTAGTAGAGATGGGGGTTTCACCATGCTGGTGAGGCTGGTCTCGAAGTCCTGACCTTGTGATCTGCCTGCCTCAGCCTCCCAAAGTGCTGGGATTACAGGGGTGAGCCACCGAGCCCAGCCAATGTTACTATTTCATTTATATTTTGTAAGGAATGTTACAGTGGTTGAAATAAATTCTAAACACAAAATAGGCACATGATACTTACTGATACATGTTTTCAGAACAGATCATAAGCCTCTCAAAACCATTTGAAAATCTGAGTCTATTTCATTCAAAATAAAGTATCCTAAATTATTTATTTTGTTTTCTAGTTTCTTACTTGCAAAACACATTTAGCCTGAATTTGCTTTCACTTTTGTAGCTACTCTGTCCACACAGATATACCAATTACTCCCCACATCGAGATCCGGCATCATTTATTTTCTAGGATATTTTCCCCTATGAACATAGCATTTCCACTAAAGGAACAATAATTATGTCATACATTTGAATTTACTCCTCCAAATGTCCTCCATCAGGACAAGTGCTCAATTAATAATGAGTTAGTTGATCTTTCTCTCTCATTCCTCCCACACACCCTTCTTCAAATCATTTATCAAGGCATGACCAGTTTTCTCCATGGGGTTTTACATAACTCTCCTTTACCCTTTGAGACCCACCCTCTTCTACTTTAATCAAAGCCACCGTCAGATCTTCCTAAGGCTATTGCAATTATCTGCTAATTAAATTCCCTCCCTCTAGATTTTTGATAATATAACCCATTGCATAATGGACTGCCAGATTAAGGTTCCTGAAACGGCATTTTGTTCATGTCAGACCCTGCTTGGAAATCTGTACTGCATCTCTATAAAATAAAATTCTATTTTTAAAATTTCAAATGTAAGACCCTCACAAGCTGGCTGCTACCTCCTTTCATTTAAAACCGAGTACCTAGTATATGCAAGTTACAATTCTTGGTACCAGAAATGTATGTGGAGAAAACAAGACAAAGAACTTACCCTCATGGAGAGACTATTCCAAGGAAGCATTGCTGTTCAACTTAAACTTTATTTCTTTGACTCTATACCAATGATCAGGCAATGCACACTTCAACTTTTTTTCATAGAGAAACTCCAATTTCACCCTGCTGTGATGCCTTCGGTTGAAAAGGAAAATACTCATTTCTTACCCTCCTGTTTATCAGGAGAGGAGGAACATTCTCTCCTAGAGTAAAGGTTTTAGAGAGGCCCTTTATTTCCTCAACTCCTTACTGATTCCTCATAAAAGAAAAAATGATTTAGCTGATATATTGGAAATACATAGATAAGTAGATGGATCTCTGTGGCTCAAATCTTTATCATTTTGTTTTGATTTTTTTTTTTCTGGAGCAGCTTATTCTTAGGTTACGGTCCTTTTCCTCTTCTTTGCAATAACCAGCCTGTCCCTAAATGGAACAAAGACCTGTGTTTTCTCAACTCCAGCTGTTATGAGCAGATGTACTTAATAAAAGGCGTAGGCAGTGTCAGGTAGCCTGCCTGTGTCAGTACGTCTTGTCTCCACCTGGTAGCAACTTTACAACTAGTAGTTATATCTCACTCCTGTGTTCATTTCTCTATTGATTTTAGATTTCCCCTTCCTCCTCTCTCACACACAATGATTAAGACATTCTTTTCACAAATTTTTATAGCGTAATACAGTACAGCCAAGTTACTTGTGTCAATTTTCACATTACCAAAGGTAACTGACATTGGTGTCATTTATTAAGTCTTTTTATGATTTGTCATCTACGCTATATTACATATAACCATATTTTTATCACTTAAGACTAAATAATACTCTGCACATCATATTTATATGTAATGATAAGATATTGTAGCTTTATATTTTGTGGCTTAAGTGCTATAGAAAGGTACACAAGTAAGTCCACAGTATCTGGAGATGTCTCATAAATGTATGAAGACTGATTGTGGGTTAGGTACATTTCATATTTAGACAGACTATGCGTAGAAGGCAGATGGTTTTGGATAAGAATATTGGTAGCTGGTAAGAATAAAATATGAAATGAGTAAAAGTAGCACAGTGAGTTTATGGAAGAAGTATGGAGACAGAATAAGAATGAAGATTGATTGTTCTGGGAATTAATGGAAAATAAGTTTAGTTGGTGGCATTACTCAAATTATAAAGAGAGAAAATTAAGCACATTAATTTTAGATTGTAGGCCATAAAGATACAGTGTTCATCATATATCCCATGCTTTCTCGTGCATGTCTCATCCTCTTTTGATGTTATATTAAGTTCATATGACTAGTTATGGTCAATGGACTGTGAGTAAAAGTGACAGATGACATTTGTGGTCCAAGGTAGGTTAAGGCTTCTATGTCTGCTCTATTCCTATGGTTTTCTGTGTTGGGAACCAAGTGTTAAGACAGTGGCATTAAATTGGAGACTTATAGGTCTCTATATATGTTCACCACATGGAAGAAAACTCTATCCATGGATAATATGGGAGTGAGAAATAAGCACTTGCTATGTTAAGCCACTGAGATTAGTTCCAATGCCTAATGTCACCTAAATATAACAAACATAAGTTGATTGATAATGAAATGGAAATAATGATAGACCAAATCTGATATTATTCAGATGACTATCTGATCATAAGTAAGCAATAATGAGTAGCATCTAACTCAAGTTTAGATCTAGCTACTGTTTAAGTAACTCCCTTGCAGAAGGCTAAGTAAATATATAAGATGCTAATAAATTCTGCAAGCTAATCTTCCAACTAAATAACACCTCACTAGGGGTGAGACACCACCTAATTTCTCTGTTGAGAAATACTTACTGAGCACCTGGCTATGTTCTGCTGGGGGCAGAGTAGGAATAATCTATTGGGATAAATTGGATAATTTATCTGTACTTCAAGAGAATATATGGTATTTGTATCAGTGACACAAAAACCTATAAAGTTAACATTAATAAAGTGATGTTAATGAAACTTTTATTTGTATTTATCAGAAGAAAACCACACAGATGGTAGGATTTCAATTAGTCATTAGGGAGACATGATGGTTTTTTTCAAGAAATGTTGAAAGAGTGGCAAAAACAAAGGGAACAAAAGTAGATACGTGAGATTAATTTCAAATAACTGACTAGAACAATCTGGCACGTATAATTTCCATATAGTAGTAGAGAGATCAATTACTTAAGTGAGATTTTGAGGACAGAATTTGGGAAATATTAGAAGTTAGAACTTCTTTTAGATAGATATAAAATATTTGGAAGCAGAGAGACATGTGATATTACTCCAGATTCTTACAAATGGTAGTTTTCTGTATTTCATTTTCTTAGAAAAGTTATGATAAAAATATAATATATTTTTATGTTATATATAATGTATAGCTCAGAATAATATAATGTATAGCTCGGAATTGTGTAGGACCCTAAATTATGAACCTCTGGGTGGACTTCTGGGAACAAATTAGAATATGCTATAGAAGAGGTCTACAAGAAAACTAGCACTACCAGTTTTTATATGGTTACCCTTTCTGGACCAGGAAATCAGCACAGCTGCTACCACTGGTATTCATACATGTGTGCCAGTTATGTTCCAGAAAACATCCCTGGTTGTCATTGCTGAGCCCTAACCCAAGTGCCTCCATTATCTTCTTAACTGCGTTCTTGTCTGAACCTGACTTTTCTTACTTTTGAGTCAAAATGTTACACAAGGAAGTCTTATTAGTGGATTCTGGATCACCTGCCTTTGCCCTTTGGGAAGCTGATATTTATATGTAGAAAAATATTTAAATATATGAAATATTTCAAAAGGGCTTGAGAATTAATTTTACAAGTGTCCCCATGTACATTCTTAGCTGTGCTTTATTTTTTTATTTTATTTTATTTTTTTGAGATGGATTCTTTTTCATTCTGTTGCCTAGGCTGGGGCATGCGTCCTGAGTTCAAGTGATTTTCCTGCCTCAGCCTCCAGAGTAGCTGAGATTACAGGTGCATACCAGCACACCCCGCTGATTTTTGTATTTTTGGTAGAGACAAGATTTCACCATGTTGCCCAGGCTGGTCTTGGACTCCTGGCTTCAAGGGGTCTGCCCACTCAGCCTCTCAAAGTGCTGGGATTACAGGCATGAGTCACCGCACCCAATTAATCTCCTGGAGATAAATGAACAATGAGGAAAAAGAGACAAAAATGTATGTTAGTTAAGAGACTACATGATCCTAAAGAGAACTCCTGAAAGTAATACACAATGCTAAAAAAAGGAAAATATATAGGCTCAAATAATTATGTAATAATATTTTAATTAAATAGATAAAGGCCTTGGGCGCTGCTTGAACTACAGGATTGGACAAAGAATAATCCAGAGTCCATATCCATGAAAGTTTGACCCTGTGTATATAAAAAAATGATAGTACCATGAAAGTTAATAGAAAATTTAGGAGAGGAAGTTAATTTGGAAGAAGTGATGATTTGAGTTTCAGATACATTGAGAAGGAGATGAACTAACACAGCAAAATTACAAAACAAGAAAATTCAAGAAGATTGAAAAAAACCTAAGCTATCATTTTGCTTCAAAGAATTTCTAAAACATCTAGTTTAAAGAGACCGAAAAAGCAGGATGTTACTTTGTTTTAGCTGGGTAAATAAGAGTCTGATTTAATGATTTGAGTTGCAGAAATTCACTATAGTGTTATATCAATATAATGTTCTCTAATTCCACATGACAAAACCAGAGGACATTCATTAGGAACATTATGAAGTCTGTTAGACATTGGGATGGACTTGGGAAGACAGGAATGTCCTCTAAAGATCTCTAAATATGATATCACTTCTGCCTCTCTCATTTTATTTAGAAGTAATGCAAGTTGAAGTCAAAAGGTAAGAGACAATGGTCTAAGTGAGTTTTTGAAACCATATGCAGTATTGTAGTTCTATATATTTTTTTAAAGATTGTCCCATTTTCATGAAATTGGAGGTGTAGCATGTGAAAGCCATTTCCTTCCTTAATGTATAAGAAGCTCTTGTGATTGCTTAGAAAACTCTCCTTTAAACCACAACTTCTTAATGAAAAATGATCTTACATAGTCTCCAAGAGTAAGAGAGAAAATTTTATGTGGAATATTTTTGCAATTATAATGGGTTTCTCTATCATCATGAGCCCAAAATAACAACAAAAAAACTGCTCTTTTATCGACTATTAGAGAAGTGACCCCTTACGTTCAATATTGTCCTCAGTTTAAATTTACCAGCAACCTGCTTAATTACATGAGTTGGAGTTACTGTAGTCATTATCCTTGGTTAGCCAAGAACAGACAAACAGAGAAGAAAAAAGTACAACATTTAAAACAGCTGTGTTCAAGTAATTTGGAAATGTTAATGTCACTGATTTAGAGAAGTATAAAGATGTAAATAGTTAATAGTGAATTTAAAGATCTGTCATTGCAAAAACTAGGGAAGTAATATACATATTGTATTAAAAGTAAAAAGTGACTAGACGCTTTGTATTTCTTAAAAGAAAATAAGTAATTACATACTTGAAAGCTTCTGAGATAAAATTCCCCAAGAGATATATGTATTTTAAAGAAGACTAGCTGACAGACAACTATTCTCATAAAAACCTAGCTGAATAAATCGGCTCAGCAAAGACTCACAGGAATAGAAACCTTAATCTGTGGGGCTAATGTATCTGTAAGTCCTAAATTGGTCAGGTTGGCTTAATTGAAATGAAGACTGTGAAAGCCTGTTTGTTTTAACACACTCCAAATACTAGATTTGCTGAGTATAAACTTGAAAGTAAAAGGGGAGTTAATAGCTCTTATCCTCTCTAGAATCAGTATCCCTAGTTTAAAAATGATTTTGGGGCAAGAAGAGTAGGAAGAAAATGTTGGTTTGTAAGGAAAAAAAGATTTAAAAAAGTAATGAATTAAATTCAATCACACAGTGACAACATTGATTTTTGTAAAATACCTCGGTGCTTGACTGAATTATTAATTTGCCATATTTTCAACCCAAATGACCCCTAAGAGTAAAGCAGGTACTCAGGACAAGATCAAGGCTTCTGAAGATCACTAGGAACCATTTAATTGGCATCAATAATCATGTCATCGTCCTTGTTGAAATCACAGTGAAATAGTCATTGAGCACCAACTAGATGCAAGGCATGCTACCAAAAGGGGAGCAGCTGTAATCTCACTGACATCTGTGGGCGGAGTCACCTACGAAAGATGGCTACAATGCATGTGGCAAGAATTACATGTCATGAGATTTTTGCACCCACGCATACCTTTCTCAGCCTCTGGGAAATAATCTCATGTAAAGACAGATTTAATATTTGCTAAGAGTTCCTGTTTCTAATATTTGGATGATTTGTGTGTAGTGGCTTTCACTTGTGTATAGCTGCTGATTTGTGTGTAGCTGCTCTCATTTCACAGTTAATGTCAGTGTGAGACTGGGAATTTTTCTTTTAATTGGTCTGATCATTTGGCCTCTGTGGTAGACAGAGTAATTCCACACATTTCCCCACCCCCAATCACAAAAATGTCCACGTCCTAATCACCAGAACCTTTGGATATTTTACCTTATGTGGCAAAAAGATACTTTGTAGATTTAGTGAAGCTAAGGATTTTGAAATGGAGAGATTATTCTTGATTATCTCCTTGTTCCCAGTGTATTCACATGGCACATATAATAGGGGGAATACAGGGTAAAGGTCAGGAAAAGGAGATGTGAAGATGACTAGAGATTGGAGTGCTGGCTTTGAAGATGAAAGGATCCAGAAGCCAAGAAATATGGGTGACCTTTAGAAGCTGTGAAGACAAAGAAATAAATTCTTCTCTAAAACTAAAGGACCACCACTTGAATGCATGCAATGTGTCTTCTATCCTGTGGAAATTAAAAAAAATAACTTTTCATTATATTAAGCCATTAAATTTGTGGTAATTTGTAACAGCTGCAATAGGAAATTAATACAGCCTCCATCAAATAGCAGATGAAGGAAACTTTTTTATTTAGTTCTTGAGATAAATGTTATGTATAATAAAATCACAAATATATGAAGTGATTATCACAATCAAACTAATTAGCATGTTCATCATCTTACATAGTTACGTGTGTGTGTGTGTGTGTGTGTGTGTTTGGTAAGAATACGTAAGATCTACTTTTTTAGCAAATTTCAAGTATGCAATACCTTTTTATTAACTATTGGCACCATGCTTTACTTAGATCTCCAGAAGATATTTATCTCATTGAAAAGTTTTTACCCATTGACCAACACTTTTGAATTTCCTCTTTTCTCCTGTCTGGAGTAATCATCCTCCTAACTCTCTGTTTCTGTGGGAATATATCAAAACACTACTTTGCATAACTTAAATATGTATAATATCATGTGTCAATTGTACCTCAGTAAGTCTGGGAGAATTAAAGATGTTAAGTAGTATTAATTTGATATGTTTTAACAATTTTATATTCCATATAACCACCATGAGAATTAAGGTATAGATTTGTGCCATCATCTCAGAAGTTATATCTTGTCTTTTCTGATCACAGACTCAACAAAGTTCTGCAAACTCTGGGTATGTCTATTAAAACAGTCAGTTATATCAGTAAAGGGAAGTAAAAACAGGGCACATATTGAGTTACATAAATATCAAATGAATGACTCTTAGTATCTGATTGACAAAAAAATAGGCTTCTCAAGCAGACCCTAATAGTGACCTACCAGATGTTCATTCTCTCCTTTCTTTTATTTGCGATTTTCTAACAAGTAAAATATTGAGGTTAAAATTTGTGTTTTCTAGTATTCCATGCAGTTAAGCTTGGCTACATGTTAAAATTTGGGCCCTTGGTATATAAATAAAAATTTCTCTGAACTTTTTTCCTTTGTATTTTTTCTTTTCTTAATTTGGACATAACCCTTCTACTGTATTGTCTCTTCATGTAATTGACTGGAAGGAAAGCATTATTGCTAGAGCTGGAGCAGCCATTTTTTGGGGAGAATAGCTGAAGGGCTGAGACTATCACTGTAACCTCAGGCTTTTTATTCTTGAGCTGATTACTCTATTACAGGATAGCTTTATTTTCAACTTTCTTGTTAAACAAGAAAAATAAACCCTTTGTTAGTTACTAAGAGTCAAATTCTAATCTTAGCTAATATACATGCCTAAAAATATTTATAATCTTTAAACATGTTACTACTGAAGTCACAAAATGATTAATAATAAAATAAAAATTCTTGGGCTGAGTTTAAATTGAGTGGTGGGTTCTGGTATTAACTACTACAGATACACATAGTTCTAGTTATGAAGGAAAATCTCAAACAGAATTGAAACTGGAGCTGGACATTGAATGTGGATATACAAAAGTAAAACATGTATAAGTTGGGAGAAAAGAAAGATGGCATTCAATACCACGAAGATGGCATGGACAAGACTGTGGACAAAGGTACTCTACAGCTATGCTTGGAAACACAGACAATAGTGTTTTGACTTTGAAAGTGTGGTTTAATATCATTGCCCTGCATACATTATCTAATCACTGGAAACTTTGCTTTTATAACACTGCCCTGTAGTATTTGTTATTCAATATTTATTTCCTTCTAGTCATTTAGTACAAGCAATATATTTTGTTCAATATGCTTTCTGAGTTCTAGAAATGTGCTTGAAACATAGATGATAATCAATTTTTGTTAAATAAAGTAATGTATGTATTTGGAGCAGTGATAAGAGATAAAAATGAAAAAATAACGTTATATAATTGTGGAGATCCTCAACACAAGATATTCTAAAGGCAAAAATATTTTTTGAACTGGAACTTGAAAAAAAATGCAGTGCTATTTTTCAAAATTAAATTATCACTGGTTTTATAATACATCAAAGAGAAAAGAATGGATTCCTAGTTAGAAAATCTATGTAATCTACTAAGATAGGAATGAATGTGCCCTGAATTAGGACAATGAAATAAAGAATCTAAACAAAGAAGCAAAGGAAAACATCTAACAATGAAGGATCCGTAAAATAATATATGTATTTATGCAGAGAAATATCAGATGTTTTTCAATATTAAAATTAGAGAAACTGAGTAAATACTACCATCCTTTCCAGAAATAATTTGGTTCAAGTTGAATGAAACATGTGTGACTGTATATACTAAGTTTGTGAGACTGGAGATGAAGATGTTGAGGGAGAAGCGATCGGCAGGTATACAGATGTGAAGATGAGATTTAGAGAAAGGTAAACTTGGAGACATAGTTCTACCTAAAGAAGTTTACCTACTAATGAATTATCAGAAAAGAACTGACCAAAAAGAGAGCTTTATGGTCTTACAACACTGGAATGTGATCTCTCTAATGAGAAGTTAGTAGAAGAGGTCATTGAGAGTAACTGAAAAGGAACTGATAGCTAAAAGGGGAAACACAATTGAAGAGTTTCAAATGGAAAAGATAACCAACTTAAAAATGTCCTAGAGTGATCAAAGAAAACTAGTTGTTCAAAGAACTCTGAATTCAATAATAAAAGAGGAAATTTTTTTTGTCTTTGAAGAAAGAAATTTCAGTAACGATGTGGGAGAAGTTAGACTTCATTGTTTTATGGAATAAGTGGTTCTTGAAGAAATGAAAGTAGTGCACATAGGTTATTCTCTGATGATTTGGGTAGCAAAAGTAGAGAGCCATGTGAGATGGTACCTTGAAGGCATGTTTGTATTGTCTCAGACTAAAAAATGTCTGAGAATTTACACTATTTGCTAATAAGTAATTTAGCCTGTCACAATTTCATGGATGCTGGCACAAGACATAGACTCCTGGGTGAGAAACAGAGAATGTTATTACTCATGGCAACAGCTTTGTATCTGTGGAGTAACAGTATTTGCACCAGTACCTGGGATCCTAATGCTAGGTGATATGCATGCACATATATTAAGTTTAATTACAGAGAAAGAGCCCAGAGCTTAGAGAACCCATTCCTAATTGTCCATAAGCTTGTCTGACCTTTGTCATGATTGAAGACATTATCATTATAACACTGCACAGTAAAGAAACTTGCTCCTTACTCCCAAGGAAGATGCTATCTCTCTCTTTCCAAAGCTGCTTGTTATAAAAAGAAATAATTGTAAAGGTAGTCCAGAAGAAAGTCAATCAATGCCTACGCTTGCAAGTCATGCAGAAATATGAAAGATCCATGAAGAATTGTCTCTCAACAATTAGTTTGGAAAATAAATCTTTAATATATGAGAAACTTTAGAATATTTGTTAGCAGAAATGCAAAATCTCTAAAGAAAACATTTGTTGATACTGGAGGAAAGAGAAATAAAAGTCCTTGAACAAGTGACTTAGATTGCCATTAAGCGGATAAGAAAGTAACATTGCCAGAAATCGGTAGATTTGGTGATATTTTAATGTGGAAAGAAAAACTAATCAAAGAGCTCATCAATATTTTTAGAAAATTAAGACTAAGTAGGTGTGAGAGAAGATAAGATTTCAATAAGCGTACATTACAGCCTAAAGTATTACATGAATTGTGAAACAAAGAAAAAATTAGGTTTGTGGACATACTACAAACTCAGCAGCAATAAATCCTGTGTATAAAGTATTGTTGAATTTAAGCATAAGGATATATACTACTTCTTTGAATTCTCTCAGACAGGTTTGTGAGTAAACATGGATTTTACCAGTAGTACATAACTTGAAACTGAGATATATGTGATGAAATGTATTTAGCTACTGAGTTAGGGAAGAGAAGAAATATACTTAAACATGAAAAACCACAATTCAACCTCAGGGAGATTACAAAACATAATTTTACTGTTAGCATCTTTATGTTTTGACAATCAGATATTTTTAGTTTTATTTAAGGAGAAAATATAAAATTGACTGATCAAGTTATTAGACTCTAGGCACTTCTAGCCCAGTAGTTAGATAGTTATATGGTCACTTGGATTAAAGTATCTCTATTTCCTATATTATCTAATTTGTTGGTTTCCTTTAATTAGAAATTCAAGCAAATGAAATGATTTGGAAAATATAATCACATTAAATAGAAACTTAAAAGGTGATTTACTAAGCAGCTAAGTTAAACTTCTCAACTAATCATTGACACGTTCAATTATGAAGTAAGCTTTAACAATTGTGTTCTTCTCATCAGCGTGTTAGTAAAAGATCATTAATGTCCCATTTCCATTTGTTCTTGGCAATTTAAGCAGTTTATATATCCACAGATCAGAATAGAGGAAACCTATAAAAGCCTCCTGCGGAGAACAGCTCCTGTATCTATTATTCTCCTCCTGGTTTTGGGGGAAATCACAGCTTACCACCATGTAAGCTGTGTTCTTAGATGCTGGACCCTGTCTCCCTGCCTGTGTTTCCTATCATAGTCTCAAGCACACGTTCTAGCATCAATACTTTCTTTGAATTACTAGTACTGTTCTCATTTGTTCCCTCACTGTTCTGCAATTCAAGATCATTCGGCACTTTCAGTGAAAAAAAATTTCATGATAATTTATCTAGAGTTTGTTCATCATATTCTCATTTTTTCCTTGTATTACACACATTTAGATCCATATTCTGAAACCTCTATGATTTTCAAATCCTACTGCAAGTGATCATTCATGTCTTGTATATTTATTTCTTGTATATTTGTATATTTCTTGTATATTCATTTCTTGTATATTTGTAATATTGTAGCACAGTTTCAAAAGCTTTTTAATTTATTCAACAATTCGTTCAAAGACTTTGTTGCTCTTGCTGCAGTTTCTCAAAAATACGTTTTGTTTTTGCAAAATAGTCTTCAGACTATATTTTAATCGTCACATACTTCATTGTTCTGTGCTTTGTTTATTTCTATCTATCTATGAATGGGGTTTTCTCTCTCTCTCTAACTATCCCTCTTTAGCCCCTTTTCTCTTACTCTCTCCTTCACTGATTGTCTACCATTAAGCTGCTGGCATTTATATCATCTACCTTAAAGCCTTCACACTTTCTTATCTACTGTCCTGCAATTCTTTCATACTATTATTTTTATTGCATTTATTCAGGATGAGAATAACTACTAATTTTACCTTGAAATATGTTTTGAAATTGAAAGAACAGGCTGGTTCCCAGGCACACCAAACCTCTGTAATAATGTTAAGCCTCTGTCTCTGTGGTGTTCATTTGTTTCTAAAGTTTATTTAGACACTCTAGCAACCACACACAGTTTTACTTCAAAGATTTTGGACTACCTCTCCATGGATTTACAAAACATATGCTTTAACCAGGATGACGCCATCAACATTTAGCAACCCAGTACCGGTACTGGACAATACAGAGAAACTGCAGCTAAAGTCTGAAGCTGAGTTTTATGGTCTACTTACTTTGACATCAACTAGTCCTTCAGTTGTAACTGAGTAGGAGTAGGAAACAGGACCTTGATAGTTAGGGACAAGAAAAGTTGCTGGCAGGGATGGTTACTGGCAAACTTGGTCAGACTAATTTCTATATTATAACTGCAAAGGCCATGCCAATGCATTCTGGCTAAATGTTAGCCATACCATAACCCCTTGCTACTTTCTATCAGTAAAAAAATTCAAAAAAAAAATCCCTTTAGTAGTGTCTACAAATTTACAATGTAATATCCACCTGGAACGTTTGTTAATAGTTTACTATAGGGATCACATTTCTGCCCTCTAGATCAGTATCTCTAGAGGAGAAGTCTAGATGGTTATAGATTTCACAATGACAGCAAGCAATGCTTATTACTAGGGAAGTTCAGAAAAGAGTGACTTTGTGATCTTCACTACAGCTTTATAAATAGGACAATACAGAAATTATGAAGCCTATTTTCAGAAGAGAAATTGAAACATGTCAAGGTTTCATAACTTATATAATGTTAGGAACCAGGTCTTCTGTTTCTAATTACAATAGTCTTCGGATTACTAGATCAGATTATTTCCTCGGACTGAAAATCTATAAAAACTAGTAGCTTTTCTCCTCAAAGTTTATTTTTGTGTGTTGATTTGTTTTTCTTTCTCAATGCCATATTTTTATTCTAGAAGATCATCTATTTGAAAATCGTTTAGTATTCTTTGTATTTGTGCTCTTTTCAAAAGCAAGTATAAAAAAATATCAGCTTCATTAGGAAAATATTAGGAGTAATTTTTATTACTCATGGTTCTTTTGTAAATTACAATTAATACAAAATAGAAAAACTTTAATTCATCTCAAATGCAAATGAATTTAAAAGTAAAATGAAAATAATATTGAAAAATAATGTCTGTTTACCGTCTCTCTCTGCATCACTTATTTGTGCTTACAGAGTATTGTTTTTGATGGCTGTCCTTTTCAAAATAATTATGGAGAATTTGCTAGCCTCTTTGTAAAGGACTTTTTTTTCTTGCCTGAGTTTTTAATATATTGTTTCCAATCAATAGAAGACTAGTAGGTATTAAATATATACAAAGGACGATGGGCAACATTAACTGAACGAGTTCAATTAATGAAATGTTAATGAATTGTTGAAACTGGGCAATGCAATATACAATCTGAAAGTTGTGGCAGGTCATGCATTGAAAAATCTGAAGGTGGTGACATGTAACTCATTTCTAAGCCATCTGCTAGAGAATTCAGTCCAAGTCACTTTGCCAATTAAAAAAAAAAAAAAGATTGTCATCCCCATCAATAATTAGTTGGGAAGACAGGCATTGCACTAGACTGCTCTGAACTTTCAGATGAAGAATGATTTTATATTGATTAGACCATCAATGGAGAACTGGATAACGGATATATCAATGTGACTGTTCAACTCAAATGTTGAAAATTAGGAATCCATCATTAGATGGATCACTTTACTCAAAAAGGGAATTTAGAACTGAGCCAAATAATGTGAGGTTGTTTCTGAGGACCTCATCCTTCACTTAGGCATAAAAGGTATTTGAGTGGCTAAACAAATTGAGCAATTTGCTGAATGTTTTATAGATTGTTGGGAGATATATAATGTCATAATGCTAGTGCAATTGAGAATTTTACTTATTTGTCTTATGTGGATATTCAATCCAGTTTTCTTCAAAATGAGTTCATTGAAGCACATATGAAAATTATTGCACTGTTTGTCGTAAATGCATATTACTGAGCTTCTCTAAAAATGATAACTAGTATCTCTGTATTTATTTTGAGCATTCCAGATGATTTGCATGAACACTGAGGTTTTAGGGCCACTGCTTTATGTTTATTGAATTTGATGTTTTTTAATAGGACCATGTCCTAAATATTTATAGACAAGATTCATACTTGTCTATAAATATTGAACTTTGCTATATAATTTGAAGACAATGGGAAAAATGTCTACTCAATAGGCTACCATAAATTCACCACCAAACCTGAAACTTATTTTTTAAGATTTGTTTCCTCAGATTAAATCAAATTATATTTATACATCCTCTTTTACTGAACCTTCTCAAAGGGTAAGGAAACATCAGTAATCATAATAAAAATGATTTTAACACTTTGCTAAAATTGTTTATTAGAAGTCACCCCTCCATAGGTACCTGAGAGTAAGGAACCCAGGGAGTGAATGTTTTGATGATAAGATAGAAGACAGTAAGATATTTCTCTCCATACTGTACTTATATTTTGCCTTTTATTGTAATCAGCTATGTGTACATGTATGATCTGACCTACTGGCTCATAAATTCTTAAAAGGCAGAGGATGTTTTCTTCATCTTTCTATCTCCAGGGCTCCAGGGCCTGCTGGAGTGTTTGACACATGTTGATTTATTATCTGAATAATAGTATCATTATAACTTAATTAAGGGAAAAAAACATGGATTAATGTTTGGGGAAAACCAAGCTACTGAGATATTATGGCAGGCTACCTTAAAGGAGAAACCAAGCTAATCAAAAGGTGAAAGAAAAAATAGAGGAAGAGATGCATTTAGATTTTTAAAAAATTTTGTCAGAATTAATGATTCATTCAATAATGTAAGCTTTGTCTCTGTATCCGATTATTTTAAATAAATATACAAAATGTATATACATGTGTGTATATACTTATATACACGTGTGTATATGTTATTAATAACTGCACAATTCTCCTCTATATTAAAGTAAATGATTGCTTTGTTTACCGGTAGCTTTATAAAATATGCATATATTTTATTTTTAACCAAATTAAGCATTTATTGAATAGCCATTCAACAATCCATATTGTTTGTAAGACACTAAGGTAAATCTAGAGAATTTTGGAATTAAACAAGTTACTTCTTAGGAGATCACACAGCATATTTGATTGAGAATTGACTAGAAATCATAAAATGGTTTTGTAGACTAAGATTAATCAACCAGTTACCAAGAGTCTGCATTGGTAAGCAATTTTGTTGATCAGAGGATGAACATGAAAATAGTAGTTAGCTAACTGAACTTGCAGGTGTGTTATGATGTTAAAAAAAAGCAGTATACATGAAAACATTTTATATACATTAAAGGATATTCATATTTTTAAATTAATGCCAAATATTAAAATTATAGCATTAATACTTTTGGGGGTTCTTAAAAATGTAAGTAGCTTCACAATTTAATATTCAGGTTTCTTATTCAGCAGTTTTCTAGCTTCTGTCTTGCAGATAGCCACACTAGGGAAGCAAAACAAGTAACATAAGATCCAAACAATTGAAAGGATCAGAGATTGAACTTGAGGATTTTTATTTATGTGATCCATCTCTGTTCACAGTTATTTGCAGTTGCCCTGTTCCAGTTCTGTTGCTAAATGTCTAAAAAGAAATTACTGATTTCTTTTCTTTAAGTTCAAATCTTTTAATATATGACTAGTAGGAAAAGAAAACTGTTTAAATACTACAGACTTCAAATATTTTCATTAAATCTAGAAATTCAGATTCTGGTAATAGAAGCATATCCTTTCCTTGCTTTGATTGATGAAATAATACCATGATTGCTATTACTACAAATTTTACTCACTAATTAATCATTGTGGTAGGCTGAAAAATGATATCCCTAAAGGACATTAGTATATCCATGTCCTAATTTCTAGAATGTGTGAATGTGTTATCTTCCATTGCAAAAGAGGCTTTACAGGTATGATTAATTCAAAACTTTGAGATGGAGAGATTATTCTGGATTATCCAAGTAAGACCAGTGTAATCACAGGGGTCCTTTTAAGAAACAGGTAAGAAAGACGGGGTTAAAGGAAAGGATATGATCACAGAAGCAAAGGTTGAAATGATTCACCTGCTTACTGGGGGCTACAAGCCAAGATATTTGAGCACTATCTACTTGCTAAGGATATGGAGTATCCCCTAGAACCTTCAGAAAAAATATAGACTGATACCTTAATATTAGGGCATCTAACTTCTAGAAATGTAAGACAAAAAATGTAGGTTATGTGAAGCCACTAAATTTTTCACAATTTGTTATAACAGTGGTAGAAAACTAATAGAATCATCAAACACAGCCATAATCATAATTTTCATTGAACAGCAAAAATAGTGGAAAAAGCGAGGGATTATGACTTTAGTCTATAGAGCCATAATGCCTGCATTTAAATCTCCTTTCTATGACTTACTAAATGTGTTACCTTGACAAATATTTCCCTGTCTGTACAGTAGGAATAATAATAGTGCCTACCTTAAGCATTTTTAAGAAGATTAAATGAGTTAATAAATTTAAAGCTGTTAGAATGGTGTATGTAGGTTTTCATAAAGTCTAAAATACCATTAATCATTTTATTATCATTGCTATTAATGTTATGATCATCATTTGACCAATTTTTAAAGTATCTGAATTTTACTCTGTAGTGGCTATTTGATGGAGAGGATATTAAAGTATATTTTATCAAATCTCTGCCTTTGAGAAGCTTAAAATCATGAGAGAGAGGTACAGATGCACCTCAGTTTTTACAGGGCCAGATAAAATATTGTTGATGTCATCAATGTTTTTCTGTCTTCCCATCCTCCTGCTTCTGAGTCTGGCAAGTTTAATGGGCGGCATATTGTGTGTATGTCTTTCACTGTACAAATGTTTCAATTGTAGTGCACTTTTGACCCAGTTATATAAGGAAAATTTCTTTTAAATATAAATATAAATTGTTTGAGGAGAAAAAGAAATGTTGGACTCTGCTATGTGTTGGATTGCTTTCTGTACATTCTTGCCATTATCACATTGCTTATCTATTGTCACATACATTCTCTGATACAGATGTAATCTCTGTTTTAGTTCTTAGTAAAAAATAAAAACAAAACAAGCAATAGCCATATAAACTATGTTTTATAGCTTGTGTTAGACCATCTATTCTGGTAATAGCGCTCATAATTTCTTTTAGAATTATAAAATAACAACTTAGGACTATAGATAAAGTCTTAGATATGAAATAAGAAAATAATAACAATTTGTGAGTCCATGTAGCAATTTTTCTCCAAAATTAAACTTCACCACCCAAAGATGGATGAAACCAGTAGCATTTTCAGATGCCATCTAGATAAAGAAGACTGAATGTTGTATAATCCTTCAGAAAAAGAAAAAAAAGGAATAAAAAAAAAAGAGAACAAACATCACCATCACAAAAAAAACATATTTAGCAAGTGTTTTTTGTGGTTTTGTTTTGATTTGCTTTACCTGCAATGTTATATTTACTTGAGTACCAACACAAAATAAAGTTTCAGAATTTGGACTCAATATGTATACGTGTGAGTGAACAGTTAAATGAAAGCATCTTCACCAAAACAAGATGCTGGGATATGGGCATGTCAGCCATTGTCATGTTGCTGTCCGTTAGCCATCAGTCAACTCAGGAAGGTCACAAATACGAGTAAGTTAACTTAGTGTTTGCTGGAAAAAAAATAGTTGTTATAAAACTGATTTTGTTTGAAGTTAATTAATGAGCATGAATTAGAAATAATAAAGGAAGCTAAAATATTAAGATAATCATATGGAAGGGAAAGACCATAAGAATTTTAAGATTTTTAACGTGTGTTTTTAGCTGTGTAAGGTTCAAAGATAACCATTCACATAAAGTTCATACTTACTTTTCCAGATCCAGACTGAGTATGCTGGATGTGTCTCAGAGTCAACTACTTTTTAAGATTTTTAAAATAACCTTTGTGGGTACATAGTAGGTGGATATATTTATGGAGTATGTGACATATTTTAATACAGCCACACAATGCATAATGATCATATTATGGAAAATTGGGTATGCAAGCCCTCAAGCATTTATCTTTTGTATTACAAACTATCTAATCTTTTAATTATTTAAAAATGTACAATTAAGTTATAATTGACTATAGTAACCCTGTTGTGCTTTATGCTAGGTCTTACTCATTCTTTCAAACTGTTTTTTTGTACTCATGAAACATCCCCACTCTCCTCTCCCTCCCCCGACTTTCCTTTCCATCTTCTGGTAACCACCCTTCTATTTTCTGTCTCCACAAGTGAAATCATTTTGATTTTTAGATCCTACAAATTAGTGTGAATATTCAATGTTTGTCTTTCTGTACCTGGCTTATTTCACTTAACATATAGTCTCTGGTTCCGTCTATGTTGTTGCAAGTGGCAGAATCTCATTCTTTTTTTATGGCTGAATAGCGACAATTGTGTACAAGTAAAATATTTTCTTTAACCATTCATGTGTTGATGAACACTTAGGTTGATTTTAAATCTTGAATACTGTGAACAATGCTACAATGAGCATGAGAGTGCAGATATTTCTTCAATATCTATATATCAATTTCCTTTCTTTTAAGTATATACCTAGCAGTGAGATTTCTGGATCATGTGAAAGCTCTATTTTTGGGCTGGGCACAGTTGGGAAGCCAAGGCGGGCAGATCACCTGAGGTCGGGAGTTCGAGACCAGCCTGACCAACATGGAGAAACCTCATCTCTACTAAAAATACAAAATCAGCCAGGTGTGGTGGCTGATGTCTGTAATCCCAGCCACTCAGGAAACTGAGGAATAAGAATCGCTTGAACCCAGGAGGTGGAAGTTGCAGTGAGCCAAGATTGTGCCATTACACTCTAGCCTGGGCAACAACAGCAAAACTCCATCTCAAAAAAAAAAAAAAGAAAAGTAAAGAAAAGCTCGATTTTTAGTTTTTTGAGGAACCTACCTCCAAACTGTTTACCATAGCGCTTGCATTAATTTAGATTACCACCAACACTATTTGAGGGTTCCCCTTCTTCAACACATTCTTACCAGCATTTCTTATTGCCTGAATTTTGGATTAAAACTATTTTAACTGGGCTGAGATTACATCACATTGTAGTTATGATTTGCATTTATCTGATAATCTATGATGTTGAGCAACTTTTCATATTTGTGTTTGCCATTTGTGGGTCCTCTTTTGAGAAATATCTGCTCAAATCCTTTACCCATTTTTGATCAGATAGATTTTTTCCTCTAGAGTTGTTTGAACTCCTTATGTAGTCTGATTTTTAAACCATTGTCAGAAAAGTAGTTTGCAAATGTCTTCTCCCATTCTGAGGGTTGTCTCTTCACTGTGTTAATTGTGTCCTTTGCTGTACAGAAGATTTTTAACTAGATACATTCTAATTTTGTCCATTTTTGCTTTAGTTGCCTGTGCTAGTTAGGTATTGCTTAAGAAAATTTTGTCCAGAACAATTTCATGGAGAGTTCCTCCAACGTTTACTTGCAGTTTCCTAGTTTGAGGTCTTAGATGTAAGTCTTTAATCCATTTTGATTTGACTTTTGTATATCTTGAGAGAGCAGTGTCTAGTCTCATTCTGTATATGAATACCTAGTTTCCCAAGCACCACTTACTGAAACGAGTATCTTTTTCTCAATATTTGTTCTTGGCACCTTTGTTAAGAATGAGTTCACTGAAGGTTTGTGGATTTGTTTCTGGGTTTTCCTGTTTCATTGGTCTATGTGTCTGTTTTATGCCAGTATCATGCTGTTTTTATTACTATAGCTCTGTAGTATAATTTTAAGTCAGGTAATGTAATTTATCCAGTTTTGTTCATTTTGCTCAGGATAGCTTGATTATGCTGGGTCTTTTTTATTTCATATAAATTTTATGTTTTTTTCTATTTCCGTGAAGAATATCATTGGTATTTTGATAGGGACTGCATTGACTATATAGATTGTTTTGAGTAGCAAGAATCAATAATACTGATACTTCCAATCCATGAATATAAAATATCTTTCCATTTTTTTGTGTCTTCTTCAATTTCTTTCATTAGTATTTGATAATTTTCATTGTAGATATCTTTCACTTATTTGGTTAATTCCTAAGTATTTAATTTTATTTATGTTTATTGTAAGTAGGATTACTTTTTTACTTCTTTTTCAGATCTTTCACTTTTGGCATACAGAAATGCTGCTGATTTTTGTATGTTGATTTTGTATCCTGTAACTTTACTGAATTTGTGTATCAGTTTAATAGTATTTTGGTGGAGTCTTTAGGTTTTTCCAAATAAAGTATTCTATAATCTGCAAATAATAATAATAATTTGACTTCTTCCTTTGCATTTTGGATGTCCTTTATTTTTTTCTCTTGTCTGGTTGCTCTAGCTAGGACTCCCAGCACAATGCTAAGTAATAACAGTGAAAGTGAACATCCTTGTCATGCTCCAGACTTAACAGAAAAGGCTTTCAATATTTCCTCATTCACTATGATACTATTTGTGAGTTTGTCATATACAGTTTTTATTTTGTTGAGGTATATTTCTTGTATACCCAGTTTCTTTTTACTTTCTTTTTATGAAGGAATATTTAACATTATCAAATGCTTATTTTAACATCAATTGAAATGATTATATAGAGTTTGTCCTTCATTCTATTAATATGATATATTACATTGATTAATTTGTGTATGTCGAACTGTAGTTATATTCATGCGATATATTCCACTTGGTCATGATCAATGACCTTTTCAATGTATAGTTGAATTTGGTTTGCCAGTATTTTGTTGAGGAATTTTTCACCAACATTCATCAATAATATTGGCCTGTAGTTTTCTTTCCTTGATATGTCTTTGTCTCTTGGTACCAGAGTAAGAATGGTCTCATAAAATGAGTTTGTAAATATTCTCTGCTCCTCTACTTTTTGGAAGACTTTGAGTAGGATTGTTATTAGTTCTCTAAATGTTTCATAGAATTCAGCAGTGTAATCCTCATGTCAGGGAAATTTTTTTTAACCAGGATAATTTTATTATGGCTTTGATCTTATTACTTGTGAATTGGTATGTAGTTACTCACAGTAGCCACTAACGAGCCCTTACATTTCTGCAACATCACTTGTAATGTCTTCTTTTTTATCTCCAATTTTATTTATTTTGGTCTTCTCTCTTTTTTTCTTAGTCTGACTAAAGGTTTGTCAATTTTGTTTATATTTTCTAATAAAAAACTTTTGTCTCATTAATCTTTTGTATTGTTTTTCTCACTTCAAATTTATTTCTGCTCTGATCTCTACTATTTCTTTTACTTTACTAATTTTTTATTTGGTGTGTTATTGCTTTTCTACTTCCTTAAGATACATCATTAGGTTATTTTTTGACATTTTTTCTTCTGATATAGTCACTTAGCTATAAGTTTTTTTTATTATTACTCTTTTTACTGTTTCCCATATGTTTGGTATGCTTTGTTTCAATTATTTGTTTTAAGAATTTTCTCAATTTCCTTTTTAATTTCTTCACTGACTCACCATTCAGGAGCATATTGTTTAATTTCTATGTCCTAGTATAGTTTCCAAAAGTATTCTTGTTACTGATTTCCAGGTTTTTTTCTGTTGTGGTCATAGAAGTCGCTTTATATAATGTCAGTGTTTTGAAAGTTTTAAGACTTGTTTTGTGACCTAACTTACAGACAATCCTTGAGAATAGATCCATGTGCTGAGGGGATAGATGTGTATTCTGTAGCCGTCAGAAAAAATGTTTTGTCAGTATCTAGTAGATCTGTTTGTTCTGTAATACAGATGAAGTCCAATATTTCTTTGTTGATTTTTCTGTCTGGGACAATTGTTCAGTACTAAAAATGGGGTGTTGAAGTCTCCAGCTATTATTGTATTTGGATCTATCTCTCACTTCATCTCTAATAAGACGTGTTTTATGTATCTGGTTGCTTCAGTTTGTGGTACACATATACTTAAAATCATTGTATCCTCTTGCTGAGTTGACTCCTTTATCATTATATAATGACCTTCTTTGCCTCTTCTTATAGTTTCTGCCTTTAAATTTCTTTTGTTTAAGTTAAACTACTCCTACTCTTTTTTGGTTTTCATTGGGATGGAATATCTATTTTCATCCCTTTATCTTAAGTCCATTTGTATTTCTGTAGGTGAAATGATTTTCTTGTAGGCAACAGGTCATTGGATTTTGTATTTATTTTCATCCATTCAGCCAGTCTATGTCTTTTGATTGGAGAGTTTAGTTCAGTTATATTCAGTGATGTTATTGATAAGTAGGAACTTACTTCCACCATTTTATTTGTTTTCTGGTTCTTTTGCAGTCTTCTTTTCTTCCTTTGTGTCTTCTTCTTAGAAAAGGAGATTTTCTCTTCCTCTAAACAGTTACTTGAAATTCTCTGTCTGAAAATTCCATTTTTACAGGATTGTTCCCTGGTGCCTTATGTATTATATTTGCAGAAATCATGTTTTCCTGGATTGTGTTGATGCTTGTAGATGTTCTCTGATGTCTGACATCAAAGACTTAGGTATTTATTGTAGTCTTTACAGTCTGGGCTTGTTAGTGTCTGTCCTTCTTGGGAAGGATTTCTGGATATTCAAAGGGATTTGTGTTCCAAGCCTAATAATCCATTCTTTTTTGCAGACTCATGTAGGTACCACCTTGGTGGTCTTGAATAAGATCTGGAAGAATTATCTAGATTGCTAAGCAGATACTCTTATTATTTTACTTTCTCCGAAACACATGGAGTGTCTCTCTGTGCTGAGTCACCTGGAATTGGTGGTATAATAATGCAAGCACCACTGTGGCCACCACTTCTGTGACTGTGCTGGTTCAGATCTGCAGCCAGCACAGCACTGAGTCTTGCCCGAGGCTCTTTTCTTTCAGGGTGGTGAGTTACCCTAGACCCCAAGTGTGTCCAGAGATACTGACTTGGAGCCAGGGATTTGAGTCAGAAACCTTAGTAATTTATTTGATTTCTATTCTACTGTGCCTAAGCTGGCACTCAAACCACAATACAAAGTTCGTCCTGCTCATTCTCCACCAGGCAGAAAGACCTCTCCTTGTGGCCACCACAATCACTAGTCTGCTGCCAGGGATCACTGGGATTCTGCTAATCCACTACTGATGTTCACTTAAAGCCCGAAAGCTCTTTAGTCAGTTTTTGATGAATGCTGCCAGGACTGAGACTTACCTTTCAGGGCAGGGGCTCCCCCCTGTCCCAGGGCAGGGCCAGAAATGCTGTCCAAAAGCCTATGCCTGGACTTGGGGATCTCAAGAGCCTGCTGTTGGTTTATACCACTCTGATGAGATAGTTTCTAGGGTAAAAGACAAAGTATCTTCTACTTTTCCTCCTGATTTTCTCAAACAGGAGTCTTTCACCACAGCCACCACAGCTGGAAATTTGCTGGGTCTCCTATGAAGCTAGCACATCTCAGAGCCCCAGGTTCACAGTGTAATCCCTGGGTATTACTGCTGGTTATTCAGAGATCACAGACTCTTTAGTCAACAGATGATGAATCTCACCAGGACTGCATGTTTCTCCTCAAGCACAATGTTCACGTTTGGCTCAGGGTATGTCTAGAAATGTTGTCTGGGACCTAAGGCGTGGAATGGAGGCCTCACAACTCTGCCTGGTGCCCAGTAATATAGCTGAGCTGGTATTAAAGATGCAAGACAAAGTCCTCTTTACACTACTGTCCTCAAACAGAAAGAAGGAATACTTTCATTGCTGCAAGACATACCACTTGGGGTTGGGAGAAGGGGAGTACAAGCACGCCCTTAGCTGTGCCAGCTAGTATCTCCCCTAGCTCATGTGCCATCATTGTTCATTAGCTCTAGAGTTGCCTAGGAACTACAGCCATTGTGTCCTAAACTGTGTTTCAAGCTGAGTGCCTTTCAGGAGCACTTCAGCTTGTGGTAGTGAGGCCTGCTAAGAAGCTGAAATTCTGACTGCTGGAATGGGCAGTTCCACTCTGGCTAGGGCTGATCCAAGTGCTTCCCTTGTGTGAGCATGCTGGCTAACCAAGCATGGTTTTATTCTCTGCTGTGACAGGGGAGCACTGAGTTCAATGTAAAGTCCCCCAGTCACTGCAGTCTCCCTCCTCAAAGTGCACAGATTCTTTCTCTGCACCACATGGTCACTGCCAGGGTACAGAGGAAGGATGGCATTGGTGATTCAAGACTCTGTCTCCTGCCCTCCTCAATGCTAATATGAAGTTAAATCCAGGTACTGTGATTGCTCACCTTATTTTCGGTCCTGTGACTGTGCTTTTCCATGTGAGGATAGTTGTTAAAATTTGGTGTCCCAGCAGAGAGGTGTAGGGGAATGAATGGTGTAGACTTCTCTTCCTCCTCCCTCAGAGTCAGCTATTTTGGTGTGTATTTGGGGAGCAGATTTTGACAACTGAATGTTGTCAAATAATTAAAAATCTGAAATAGTTCTTTCAGTATTTATTAAAGTCTCATTGATGTCAGTAGCAGAAAATGTACTATCTGGGGGAGATGGTGCAGAAGAAACATTTTGAGAAGGAATTTATCTGGATACATACCATTTTAAATATCTTTTTATGGTAAATTGATAATTCTCAATTTTTTTAAATCAAGAAATAAGCTAGAAATACATCAAGGCATCTATGTTATACCCCAGACACCTACCATCCTCTGTCGTAATAGATGCATAGACTAAATTGTCTGTATTTTTATTGAAGACTAAATTGTCTGTATTTTTATTGAAATGTAGCATAATACAAAATTTAAAAAATAAAAATAACTTTAATTGCGTAAGGTATTACCTTGGCAAATTAATAATATATGAACCACCGAATCTATAAATGTCACCCTAGAACTTTAAAACTTTTAATTGTATTACTTCTACCCATCTGTAATTTCATATCATTTAAATATGTCTTCATGAAGTAAAATTATACTTTTAATATGCTGAAAAACAGAAACCTTTTTACCATTTTATTCTCCATTTACAAAATGACATCTGCTCTATTTCCATTTTATTTTTTCAAAATGAGATTATTTCAGTATTTTATTTTTTATTTAGTCAAATAGCTTTGCCAAATATGGTGAAAATGTAGTCTCCATAGACCAAAAATTAGAGAAATGTAAACACTTCACCTATGGTTGCTATGTCCTTAACATTTTACATTAAAGTATGTTAAAGACCTATTTCTTTATATATTTTTTAACTCAACTAAACACGGGAAAAGTTTAAGAGTAAAAATTATGCTATTTAGCAAGTTGGATATTGGCTAATATTGTAAATGAGGGTATAATATAGTATTAATAATGTAAGTCAATCTTCCCATTTGGTCATCTAACTACACACAGTCTGTTGCTTTTTCTGTTCAATAACATGAAAAAAGGAAAACTGACCAGAGATATGCTGTTCTGTCACTTGCTAATCACATCATTCTCTCCCTTACATTGTCACCCTTCTTGTAATCTAATTGCCCCATGCAAACACACAAACACATGAATACCCATATACTTACACACACACACACACACACACACACACAGGAGTGCGGGGTTTAATGCTGTAGATTCTGACATCAAACATACATTGGTTTTTGGCCAACTGGATAATATAGGTATGCAACTGAAGGTAAGTTAATAACCCCTTTAAGCCTTGTTTCTTTATTTCAAAAACAAAGATAGGAATCTTACTTATCCTGAAAAAGTGGAAAGTCCTTCCATTGCAATTGTTGCATTTGTTAGTACAGTGCTTTTAGAAAAAGCAGTAGTTGCGGTGTTTGTAATTGCACATAATTTACCCTCAGTATTCTAAAATTTTATTCCCCATCACAATCAGATAAAAATGCCATGTTAGGAGAACATTCCTGTAACAGAAGACTTATGAAGAAGGATAATGTTGAAGCCTAGGATGAATCATAACTATGATAAATCCTGAAGCAGTCCTGCCATTAGAAATACAAATTTCTTTATTTCAATCTTCTCTTACTTGTTTATTACAGAAATCAAAATATGACAAGAGACTCAGCAGTATTGGCTACTGATGAACTTTAATAAATAGATTTAGATGAATCAAAGTCTAGAGCAATTTATTTTATTATTAATACATACATTATTTTATTTGTATATTATTTACCACTATAATAAATGTAGAATCAAAACTGAGTTTTATTAATCTTTTAATCAATAGGATCCCAGAAAGCTAGGATACTGTAAATAATAAATTACATGACTTTAAAACTGTGCATCTGCTTACAGTTTCTATCTCTTGACTAAAATGCCTGATGTGTAACATCACAAAAAGGGAATTTAAATAACAGATATCAGTCCCTTCTATACCTGACTTGAAGAATATTCTCTGCAGAACATGAAACTTCTCAAAGCATATCTGAACTTAAGATACCAAAGACTCTGTTCTCAAAGTACCAAGACTGTTCTGGTCTCATTTGTTGAGTTCTAGGCTTCATGCTATCCCATTTATAATTCAGAAATTTGACTCTTCTTGATAAAAATAAAAAATAATCTTAAGCCAGAGTAGCATAGAAAAAGAGAAATCAGGAAGTCTGGTCTAGTCCTAAATAATCTTTTGTGTATCTTGGTGACTTTGAGCGAATAAAACTTAGGCACCCTGTAAAATAAGAAAGATTGGTTAAAATTATACTTAGTATTACTGCAGTGCTAATGTTTCATGGGTGAATAAAAGCCCATCACTATGTTTTATTTTAAAGTAATCAGTGTCTTCATTCCACACATACCTATGGGATACTGTACATACTTCATGCACACACACACACACACACACACACACACACACACACACACACTTCCATAGATAAATGTGGAAATCCAATATTCGTATCCTATTGAACAAAAAAGATATCTATAAGGATTTTCATCAGATAAGGGGAATTATGTGGCAGATTTATTTCTCTGGATAAATACATATGTCTGTGATAGAATTCTAGGTCTGACTTTGACTTAGTGATAAAATGCCTATTTGTTTTTTACTAGTAAAAGAAAGAGGGATGAGGAGTCATTTATTATCCAGCGGAATGAAAAGTTATTAACCAATGCTTAAGTGAAATTCCCTTCTCCATCTAAGATATAAGTTCTCCTAAATGCACACATGCTTTTATTATTGACTTTTATCTTCTGTGCCCTCAAGACATAGCAAGAATCATGTTCAATTCTAGCTGGAGGGAAAACAGAAGAAAAAAAATGTAACATCAGTAATCTTTCCTACTTTGGTGAAAAAATCGACTTGATGACCTAATAGGCCCTTCCTGGCTCTTATTTGTATGACTGACAGTTAAAACACCTTGTGCTAGGTGAAAACCAAACTGAGCACCATCGTATGAGAAGAGAAGCAACAGCCAAATCAAAAGGTAAATTAGATGTGCTTGTCTGAGTCTCAGTTTGCTAGGCTATTCTCTTTTAACTCTATGCAAGGTGTAATTTTTTCTACATACAAGTAAACTGGAAGGAGAGCCATCAAGAAAGGAAGTAAGTAAATTCTTACTTATCATCAAAGGAAATAAATATTCTTGTTAGTTTATCCTCTTTGTTTTTAAACTATGAGGTTTCTATTACACCGGTAGACAAAGGCATATTTTCATATTATTTATTAGAAACCTAGGATTGCACTAAGAAACTGATAATTGCCTATGGATATTTCTTAGTTATAGTAGCTGGGTTCATTTGACTGATAAAAGTCTTCCCTCTAATTCTTCAGCAGATGCGTGGAGAGTTGCATAGAAAGGCAATTATCGGTACAAAATGAAGAATATGAGGAGAAATTCTTTCTGATTTATAAAATCAAGGCTGTATCATAGATTTTGTTTATAGGCTGTTTAGAAATAATAATGCTGATCAAGAATAATGTAAATAAGTGACCATCTAAATGATTCCAGCTACGATAGTGAGAGGAGTCTAACTGGAGAATTATCTTGACCCATCTGCCCTTATTTATTCAACCACCCTTCTACCAAACTCATATCATAAATTAACTGAATAGTATGACAGATCTTACATATCCACCCTAGCCAGCAAAGCTAAAGGATGCCTATTCAGATGACTGAAAGCCAGAAACCTAGACATTGTATTAAAAACTCCAAAGCCAAAAGAAAAGCTATAGCAGCTAACTTTATTCTAATTATGGATTTTATTGGAAGAGTCTGAAGGCTAGGTTTTCTTTTTCTTTAATTCTCCAGAATCCAAGGACTATAAGAAAGTTGAATACACTATGCCATTATTTCAAATGCATGAAAACTTGTAATAATAAAAATAATATCTAATATTGTTTGTGTGCTTACTGCTATAAATTTACATATATTCTTACTTTATTTGGAACAAACTTTAAAAGGAGGTACAACTAATATCACTATTTTACAATCAGGAGACAGGTACTTTTGTAAAATTATACTTTAAGTTATGGGGTACATGTGCAGAATGTGTAGGTTTATTACACTGGTATACACATGCTATGGTGATTTGCTACATGCATTAAACCATCGTCTAACATTAGGTATTTCTCCTAATGCTATCCCTCCCCTAGCCGCCCTCCACCCCCCAACAGGCCCTGGTGTATGATGTTCTGCTTCCTGTGTCCATGTGTTCTCATTGTTCAACTCCCACTTATGAGTGAGAACATGCAGTGTTTGGTTTTCTGTTCTTGTGTCAGTTTGCTGAGAATGATGGTCTCCAGCTTCATCCATGTCCCTGCAAAGACATGAACTCATCCTTTTTATGGCTGCATAGTATTCCATGGTGTATATGTGCCATCTTTTCTTTATCCAGTCTATCATTGATGGGCATTTGGGTTGGTTTCAAGTCTTTGCTATTGTGAACAGTGTTGCATTAAATATGTGTTCATGTATCTTTATAATAGAATGATTTATAATCCTTTGAGTATGTATCCAGTTATGGGATTGCTGGGTCAAATGGTATTTCTGGCTCTAGATCTTTGAGGAATCGCCACACTGTCTTCCCTAATGGTTGAACTAATTTACACTCCCACCAACAGTGTAAAATCATTCTTATTTCTCCACATCCTCTCCAGCATCTGTTGTAGGAGACAGGTAATTTAAAAAATTGTGAATACTCAACAAATTGTTTCAAAATACTGAATTAAGTAATTTGTTTGAAAATACTCAACTTATGCTTACATTGACAGATTGTGAAGTTACAATGCCTGGGGTTGTACACTGTCTCAGTCAAGACACTGATACCAGAATCTGTCATTTAAAATAGTCTACCATTTTGGCATACCTAGGTAGCAAACCATTGTCATTTATACCATGGATTATATATTAATTTTCTGAGTTGAAGAATATTTTAGTCAATATGCTGTTGAGAAGCCTTTGATATCTTAATTGTATTTTTATTATTTGCAATTTTGTTTCTGCAGATTGCCAGCATTGTTATGGCTCACTTTCAATTTTTGTTGAGATTAAAAATTAGTCAGGTTAACTAATATTTTATTGAAAAAACAGGAAATTTGTCATAAACCACCAGCAGATGAGACTATTAAATAAAACAAACAACAACAACAATCCCCCCATCACCAACAAATTAATAAAATAAAAATATCTTTTCTATGGTATGTAAGAATCAACAGGAATAGAGAATAAAGAAATGCCACACTTACTAGTTTAGAGTGATATTATCTACTTTTGAGCAATGAGATACAGAAAGACACTGAAGAAACTTATGAGGTTGAGGCTAAACATGTTTTGATTTCCTCCTGAGTAAACGATATTGTTATTATTTTCTTTGTTTTGCATTTTAAATGTGAATAATATGGAATTGTCTGTATTGATTTTTCTTTCTAATAGAAAAGTAAAGAGATCATTATATTAAATAGTTCTCCTCTTAAAAAAGTAAAATCATAGGCATCTTGAAATGTTCAATTTTGACTTGCTATCGAATCCATGATTTAGAAATAGAGGAATATTATTTAATAAAGTTTATTAAACTTTTTAACTTATTTTTAAAAAACTTCGTAACTAAAAGCATCTGTGATATGCCCTTCAAATTTTAAAACCAAAAGCTATTAAATATAGGACAAAGCAAAATGACTTAGTCATCCACGCATCACATTGTAAAATGAACCACTTCAGATACAAACCTTGAAATTTGTATCCTTATTTGAACAAAACTGGCTGATGAATTGCAAATTTACACATCAATTCTGGATTGAACAGGAAAGTAACTGATTTGAGCATATTCATTCAACTTCTATTCATTAGAGATTCAAGATAAGTACAACATTCAATGACCACAATTTAAGAACATAAACTGAAATGAAGAAAACATCACCACAACTAATATCATTTCATAGACATTCGACTTTGGCAATCAGCCTTACAAATGAACTAATAACAGTATGTGATGAACAACATTCATGTTTGTATAGGGATGTTACTTATACACAAGGTCTAATGAATCTGGGACATTTATTGAATACACTATATGTGTATGGAATATGTATGCTATAAAACTGTAAAAGAATACAGTAAAAGTAGTTCCTTCACTTACAAAGCTTATAGTAAAACATCCTTATAAAATATTGATGAAAATATAATGCAAGTTTTCTAAGCAAGTATTCTTCATCAAATTTGTGAAGCTAAGAGAAGTTTATTAAGTATACTACCTCATTCTGTCTAGTTGGAAATACTAAACTATAAAAGTGTACCTTAAGCCTGTAAGTTCCCCAGGATCAAAGATCTTACCTTCTCACTTGAGGCTGAATTTTGTCTCTTAAAACGCTACTCAGGTGATGGTTGCACTACAAGCCCAAGACTTTGCTGCTACTTAATATATTGATGTGACAAAACTGGACCTGTGCCCCTTAATTTATACAAATAATTTTAAAATGTTTTGCCACATATAAGGATCTTTCTGTTTCTCTCAGCAAGTGAGTGGAGAGGCAAACAAATTTACCCAGTTTGGAGCTTTCTCAAGGAGGAAAGAAGAGTCTTTTTACTAAGTCAGTCTGAAGGCAGAGAGAATTAGAGAGCGTTTCTGATGTAGCCAGCGTATATTTCTTTCCCTTAGATTCATTCTGTAAAGGCAGTGTCTCTCCAGAATGACTCCTACAGCTTACTTTAAGCTTAGCTGCACAGTAATAAATGTTATATAAGGACAAAACCATCTCCACATCAAACCTGAGAACCTTCCAGACATGAGGAATGAGATTTCAAGCTTCGAATTAGGATGCGTAATGTTACAAGAAGCATTGTTTTTCATCCTTACAACAACAACATAAAAAGCTAGACAATGTACAAAACAAAAATTGCTTGGTTATCAGTAAACAGAGATCACAGAGAAATAAATACCAAAATTCTAAGATACACAGGGTTATCCAGCAAGAGACAGGACACCAGCATTTGCTTACCTGGGGCAGATGCAGTAAAGCGAAAAAGCTAGAAGGATGCATTCAGCTAACATTTAAACAAATTGCTAAATAATGACTTCGGTTACTGTGAGGAAAAAAAAAAGGACCTGGGAGCTTAAAACACAAATATAATTAATGTGCATTGGTAACATTTTACCTATAGACCTTAACTTGTGATCATGAGGAATAAGTGAAGTCAGAGTGAGACAGCAGAGAGCCTAGGGTAAAAATAAGTTTGAAAACAAAAATCTTAACCATTTCCCTAATGGCATGTAGTTGATTTTGTTGTTACTATAGCGAATTTCCACAAACCTATGGGCTTTGAACAGCATAATGTATTATGCTACAGTTCCAGAGTTTTTGGAAGACTGAAATGGGTCTCACTTGACTAAAATCAAGGTTCTGACAGATGAATATTGTTTTTGAAGGCTTTAGGAAGAATCCATTCCCTTGCTTTTCCAGGCTCTTAGTGGCTGCCCACGTTTCTTGATTCATGGCCTCCTTCCATCTTCAAACCCAGAAAGACCCAGTGGAGTCTAGTCCCCACATGCCGTTTTGTATGACATGTATAAAGTTTCAGGGGGTTAGGATGCTGGCATAGGTGGTGGCTGTCATTCTGCCTATCATGGTCCACTCTCTGGCATCAAAAAACTCATATCACTGGGGCTTCAAAATGGCTGATTAGAGTCGTTTGGTACTCAGTTCTTCCACAAAGAAGAAAAAGAATGGCAAGTAGATAATCACCCTTAGAATATATCATCATAGAGAATTCACTGAAATTCAACAAAAATTGACAGGGAACACCTGAAGCAAGGCAAGAGAGGGAAGCAAGGAACCCTGCTCAGCTGGGATTGGCTAAGAACCTGGAGCTCCCAAATGTGGGAAGTGGGTAAGTGACAGATCCCTGGAATTTTACATTCCCACTGTGGACTTCTACAACAACAGCCATGGGAGAGCTCATCAACCCACACGGGTCCTGAGACAAACAGAGGGAGTTCCCTGGAATATGCACAGTGTCATTGCTCCAGAGAGGAGCTCATGATGGGTTCCACACATCCCCCAGGTCCTAAGCAGCTACAGAAATGTACCATTTTGAGAGTCCTGGCCTACAAGACTGCACCCTGCCTTGAGACCCAACAGCCCTGTCATCCCCGTATCCCTAAAGCCCTATTGACATCCCACTTGTGGCTTTTACCACAGCTGTCTACTGTCACCAGAGCCAAAGTGAAACCCATTTGCAGTGACCCTGCTGTCCCTAGTAATGGAGCCACTATGGATTTTCATGTTTCCTGAGGACAGACTCTTCTACCCACAGCTGCCACTGTTGGATGCTACATCCAGGGCTAAAGCAAAAGCCACTAGGAGCAATACCACTGCCCCTGACAGCACAGTGGCCACAAGTTTACAAGCACCCTGAGGACAGGCTTTTAGTCCAAAGGTACCATCTGAGGCTGAAGTGCAAGTTATCCAGTCACTTGTATACAGCTGCTGCAATTAAAGCAACCCTGATATAATAGCAGGGTCATGAAGACATAAACAAATAAAAAGCAATCTCATGATCATGGACTGAAAGAATTAAAATGACCATACTATCCGAGCAGTCTACAGATTCAATGCAATCTCTATCAAAATACCAATGTAATTTTTCTCAGAAGCAGAAAAAGCAATCCTAAAATTGATATAGAACTAAAAAAGAGCCCAAATAACTGAAGCAATCTCAAACAAAAATAACAAAGGAGGCATCACACTATCTGATATGAAGATATAAGGTTATAACAATCAAAACAGCATGGCATTGTTATAAAAATAAAGATCAATAAAACAAAATAGAGAATTTAGAGGATGTGGTTACCTGGTGGAATACTGGCCTCCACTGATCATCTCCAACACCAAAACACCAAATTTTAACCATCTGCATAGAAGAAAAGCACCTTCATAGGAACTAAAAGTCAGGTGAGCAATCATAGTGCCTGGTTGTAACTTCATATAGTTTAATGAGACACTGAAGAGTGTAGAAAAGACAGTCTTGGATTGCCAGAACTAGCCCTCTTCCCTCCCTCAGCAGCAGCTGCATGTTGTGGAGAGAGAATCTGTGCATTTTGGAGAGGGAGAGCACAGTGAATGGGGGACTTTACATTGAACTCAGCACTGACCTGTCACAGCAGAAATCAAAACCATGCTGAAGTTAGTCAGTGCCCACCCATGGAGGGAGCATTTGGACCAGATCCAGCCAGAGGAGAAACACCCATCCCAGCAGTCAGAACTTGAGTTTATTGGCAAGCTTTTAGACTCATCACTTGAGTCTAAAGTGCTCTGAAGTTGAAAATAAACTTGAAATGCAGTCTAAGACACAAGAACTAAAATTTCTAGGCAAGTCCTGATTCTGTTTTGGTCTTAAGAATAAGTGAATTGGGGGAGTCTGTGACGTAGTGGGACATCAGAAAGAGCAGCTGGTGGAGTAGCTGTGCCACACCTACCCAACCCCAGGCAATGCAGCTCACAGCAATGAAAATGGTACCTTCCTTCAGCTTCAGAAGAGGAAAGAGTAAAAAGGACTTTGTCTATCATCTTAGATACCAGCTCAGCCACAGTAGAACAGGATAGGGCAATGGGGAGAGTCATGAGGCCACCATCTCAGGCTCTAGCTCTCAGATGACATTTCTAGATACATCTTGGGCCAGAAGGAAACCCACTGCCTGGAAGGGAAGGAGCAATTCCCAGCAGGATTCTTCACCTACTGACTGAAGAGCCCTTGTGCCCTAAATAACTGACAGTGATACCCAGGTACTATACTGTGGGCTTTAGGTGAGATACTGAAACACGCTGGCTTCCAGTAACAGCTCTGCCACAGTGAGACAGAGCACCAGGCAGGCTCTTGGGATCCCTGAGTCCAAGCTTAGTTTCTTGGACAGCATTCCTAGAGCTTTCCTGGGACAGAAGGAAACCCCACTGCCCTGAGGGTGAGTCCCAGGCCTGGAAGAATGCACCATAACCTGACTGAAGAGGCTTGGGCCTTAAGTGAACATCGGGAGTGCCTTAGCAAAACAGCTCATGAGCTGGTGGTGGTGTTGGTGGCCATGGGGTGAGGCTTCACTGCCTGGAAAGAGGAGGGAATGGCAGAAAAACATTGTCTTGGGGTTTGAGAGCCAGCTTAGCTACAGTAGAATAGAACACCAGGTAGATTTCTAAGGTTATTGATTCTAATTCCTGGCTCCCAGATAACATCTCTGGACCTGCCTGGAGCCTGGAGGAACTCACTGCCCTGAAGAGAAGTACATAAACATGGCTGATTTCACCATCTGCTGATTGTAGAGCCCTACAGCCTTGAGTGAACATAGGCAGCAAGCAGGCAGGTAGTGGTTATAGTGGGCCTTGGGCAAGACTCAGTGCTATTCTGGCTTTAGGTCTAACCCAGGGCAGTGCCAGAGGAGGTAGCCACAGGAGTACTTGCATCATACCACCCACAGTGCCAGGCACTTTAAGGGAAAGAGAGTGAGAGAGAGAGACCATTTCTTTGGAAGAAAGTAAGGGAAAAGAACAAAGGTCTTTGCCTGATAATACAGAGAATTCTTCTAGATCTTATGCAAGACCACTAAGGTGGTACCTCTATGTGTCTGCAACAATTTCAGCATTACTAGGATTGGAGCTCAAGTCCCTTTTAATACCCTGAAAGTGTTCCCAAATAAGTTGGGCACAAACAAGCCAAGATTATGGAGACCACAATAAATACCTAACTAATCAATGCCCAGACACCAACAATCAGTAAGCATCAAGCCCAGCCAGAAAATCATGACCTCACCAAGTGTATTAAATAAGGCATCAGGGAACAATCCTGGAGAAACAGAGATATGCGACCTTTTGGAAAGAGAATTCAAAATAACTGTGTTGAGAAAGTTCAAAGAAATTCAAGATAACACAGAAGAAATTTAGAATTCAATAAAATAATATAGACTTTGAAATAATTAAAATCAAGCAGAAATTGTAGCATTGAAAAATACAATTGATATACAGAAAATGCATCAGAGTTTCTTAATAATCTAAATCTTAGAAAAAAATTAACAAACACCAGACTTAATCTACGCCATGGAACAAGAGGACCTAATACATAATAACAGAACATTTCATCCTGGCTGCAGAATACACATTCTTTTCCTCAGTATATTAATTATTCTCTAAGATATACCATAGTATTAGGTAACAAAATAAGTTAAAACCTTCCAAAAATTTGACATTACATCAAGCAACTTCTCTGACCACAATGAAATTAAACTAGAAAACAATAACGAGGAATTCTGAAACTATAAAACATACAGAAATTAAACAATATGCTCCTGAATGTCCAGTAGGTCAGTGTAGAAATAAGGAAGGAAATTGAGAAATTTTATGAAACTAATGATAATGAAAGCATATCATACCCAAATCCTATGGGATACAACAAAATCGGTACTAAGAGGGCAGTTTATAGCTATAAGTGTCCACATCCCAAAAAAGAAAACCTTCAAATAAATAACCTAATGATGCATCTTAAATAACTAGAACAACAATAGCAAACCAAATCCAATATTAAAGAAAATGAATAATAAAGAACCAAGCACAAATACATGAAATTGAAAAGAAAAAGGGATTTTCAAAATAAATTTTTGAAAAGATAAAACTGACAAAACTGTAGCCAGACTAAGAAAAACAGACAGTAGATCCAAATAAATAAAATCGGAGAAGAAAAAGGATACATTACAGCTGATACTGCTGATATTCAAGGGATTATTAGTAGCTACTATAAGCATCTATATGTGAATAAGTTTGAAATCTAGAGGAAATGGATAAGTTCTTATATACATATAACCTGCCAAGATTACACCATGAAGAATTCCCAAACCTGAACAAAGCAATGACAAGTAACAAAACTGAACGTATACAAAAAGTCTCCCAGTAAATAAAATCCCTGGACTTGATGGCTTCACAGCTGAATTCTACCCATTAAAGGAAGAACTAATACCAATACTACTCAGACTATTTTTAAAAATAGTTTGAAATACATGGAAGAAATAATTCCAAACTCATTTTGTGAAACCAGTATTTATCTGATAACAAAACAAGACAAAGACACATCAATAAAACAAAACCACAGAACAATAGTGCTGATGAATGTTGAAGCAAAATTGTCATCAAAACCCTAGCAAACCAAATTCAGCAATATAGTAAAAAGGTTTTTCATTATGACCAAGTAGGATTCTTGCATCCTAGGTATGCAAGAATGGCTCCACATCTGAGAATCAAGCAATGTGATATATCAACAAAATGAAGCACAAAAAAACATATGATCATTGCAACTGATGCTTAAAAAGCATTTTCAAAAAAAGCATATAAATGGCAAAGAGGTATGTTAAAAGTACTCAACATAACTTGTTATCAGGGCAATACAAATTAAAACCACAATGAGCTATCATCTTATCCCAGTTACATTAGCTATTACTAAAAAGATTTTAAAAATTACAGTTTCTGGCAAGGATGTAGAGAATATGGAACATTTGTACACCATTGGTAGGAATGGAAATAATTATAGCACAATTAAAAATAGTATGAAAATTACTCAAAAAACTAAAAATAAAACTACCATATGATCCAGCAATCTCACTACTGGGTATTGATCCAGAGAAAAAGAAACTAGTATTTCAAAAGGGTACCTGCACCACTATTCACAACAGCACCACTGTTCACTATAGCAAAGATATGGAATCAACCCAAGTGTCTATCAACAGATAAACCGATAAAATGTGGTATGTTTATACAGTGGAATACTGTTCAGCCATAAAAAGAAAATGAAGTCATTTGTGGCAATGTGAATGGAGCTAGAGGCTAGAGGTCATTATATTAAGTGAAATAAGACAATCACAGAAAGACAAGTATCACACATTTCACTTACATGTGGAGCTAAAAAGCTGATATTATAAAGTTAGAGAGTAGAATAATAGATACCAGACACTGAATGTGTGTGTGTGTGTGTGTGTGTGTGTGTGGGGCAGGGGAGGGGATGCATAAAAAGAGGTAGTTTAATGGGTACAAACATATCATTACATAGAAAGACTAAGTTCTCATGTTTGACAGCAGAGTAGGGTGACTAAATTTAACTAAAATATATTGCATATGTCAAAATAGTTAGAAGAAAACATCTGAAATGTTCTCAACAAATAGAAATGATACTCGAAGTGACAGTTATCCCAAATACCCTGATTTAATATTATATATTCTGTGCATGTAACAAAATATATGTACATAAATATGTACATATATTATGTATCAATAAAAATTGATTCATATCTATCCCACAGGCAAATACATTCATCCTTCCCTAAGGTCACCTGAAGTCTCAACCCACTGGAATATCAACTTAAATTCAAAATTTCATAGCAGTCTCATCATATAAATCCCAGGTCTCATTATCTTATTCAAATAAATTAGATAAAGATGAGAATCCATCCTAGGACCAAGTTTCTCTTCATCTATAGAGCTGTGAAAACAGTAAATGAGTTATCTGCTCCCCAAAATAAAATGGTAGGATAGGAATAGATGAACAGATCCTCATTCAAAAGAAAGAAAACAAAAGAATAAAGGAGTCATAATGGCTAAGTTATTTAAAATTCCAGTGGGAAACCATTAGGTTTTAAGTCCTGGGAGTTATACTATGTGGTTGAAGGTTCTTCCCTCTGTGCTCACATATCTAATCTTGGAGTCATTTTTCCTTTTTCATGAAGGGTAGTGTTTATTTGAAGCTTGATAATTTTATCATCCTGTTTTCTGTTTGTAAAATTTTGAGAGTCTCACAGCCTTCTTTCATTTTCTCTTTTCTCTGCTCTTTTCAGTAGAAGCTGACAGTGCTTCTACTGGAATAACATTTTCAAGTATCTTGTGTCTTCCATGTACATCACAGGAATTCATTCCATTACACAAAAGTTCTTCCACAACGCTTTCCTGGATAATTCTATCTCTTTCTGGCTTCTGCTGGGATAGCTGTGGGGATCTACAGGTCTCATGCCTGATCTCTTCACTCAGCCTTTTGTGTGTCTGATTCCCTGACCTATTAATTCTTCTGAGGCATTATAAAATGATTGTCCAGCCACAACTTGACTTTCTCTCCAAAGCCAAAATCAATTTTGATATGCTTTGCAATTTATATAGCCTGAGAATTGATTATTACATCCTGTTTTCTTTTGGCTTCAGTTCTTCCATCAATATATCTCCTTTTTCTCAATTTATTGTCTGTTGTGAGAAAAAAATCTGGTCATATGCTCAGAATTTTTCTTGAGAATCAATGGAGTTGAAGCCTCATAAGCAAAAGGAATTTAAATACCACTTCTGAGCAAACAGCAACAAAATAGGTGACTCTGACCCAGTGGCAGTGCCCCGATATCAGGCTTAAAGGTTATATTATACTCATCCCTGCCAATTTCAAATATTGTATACATGCCCATAGCTAAGTCTTTGCAGAAAGAATTAGAGAGGAAAACTCCAAGATACTCTTTCCTGCCTTTGTATGGGACGAAAAGCCAAGCAAAACACACAAGGTAAGAAACGTAGTATTTCAAGACTTTGGTGTAAGGGAGGCATCTGAATTTTCCATTACCTCTATATCCAACTGCAATTGGTCTATAAATATGAAAGATCCAGGAAATACAATAATAAGTAATATAACTAAAGTCATTTATCCTCTAAGGTTTTCATATCAAGAGGTAACAAATACAGCAATGAGTAATGGCTTAGGAGAAATGATTAGTAAAGTTTATCTCACTCTTCAATATAATGTAAAGTTATTCTAACATATGTTTAACTGGTATACTCAATTCTGGTATCTGAGTCCCCTGTGTCATCTTAGATCACTGATAAAACAAGTATCATAAACCTCAGACCTTTGGTTTCTTTGACTACTCAACGTAATTATCTCATCAGCCATTTCCAAGTTGCTTCTGTGCTTGTGCAGTTTTCCCTAATTAGTTTTTCTGACTGTTTCATGCTCATTTTAGTCTGGTAATACATTGCAAGTTTTGACACTTTTGATGGCATTCATCAAAGTGTAAAGGGCTTTATTTTCTCATTAGTCATCTTTCATGTTTTTCTATGTTTTTATTGATTTTGGCTTGAATCACTCCTTTCAACATTGTTTAACAAGAATTATTTTGTTGACAGGAGTGTTGCCTAATAAGTCGTTTTCTTTTTTCTAACAATAAGGTATTAACATCATTAAAACAGTACTGACATCACACAGCTTAAACAAAATAACACCTTTTTACTTTACTTTGAAAATGGCATGGTAAAATGAAACAGGGCTTATAAAACCCTATGATCTGAACTATTTTTATGAAAAATAATATCACATTTAAGGTCAGGGATAATTCTAACTATTGATATGTATGCTTAGTAATTATGAAAGAGTGGTGAGTCCAGAAAAAAGAAAATTAAAGCACTTTTTTGAATATAGAAGTCTGAAGAACAGAAAAGTTGGAGGAGCAAGAAAGTGCTACGAGGCATTTCTGAAAATTTCTTGTTGCAGGGGGCATACTCCGCCGGGCTATAGCCAGCACTCACTCAAGGGGCACACACAGCCTTTTAGTGTAGGACCTAGAGAGTTCAGACTCCTCCTCCTCTTCTTTCTCAAGTATTCTTCCTGAAAGTAGGCCAAGAGGGCGTGTCTCAGTGCATCCCTTCTTTCTCTGGACCCAAATAGATGTAGGAAGCAATGACATTAGCAAGAAGAATTAGGGTATAACATAGAGTAAGATCCATTCCAGTTAGACTACAACTAAGAAGGTTCCTGGGCTGCAGGACCTTCAGTGCAAAATGGGGAAAAATCTAGGCATTTAGGGAATAATCAATTGCCCCAATGCAACACCATAGAAAAGATGACCTCAGGACTGAGATGGCTCTTGTGTTCCAAATCTCAGCACCTATAGATGAGGACATGCAATATTGCAAGGGCTCAAAGTATTAAATATGCAAAGAATGTAGAATACTGCCTGGTTCACAGTAAGTATGGAAAAAGTGTTAGTTATTAACTTTTCGATCCTCCATCCTTGTCATTAACTTTACAAATATCTATCAAATCTAAGTGCTAGCTATTGTTCTTGGCACTTAAGCCAGAAAAATCAGTTAAGGCATGCCACATACCACAAAGAGCCTTCATTCTCTCTCCCAGGGGTGTTGGTTAAGCAACAAAATTTAGTCAAGTTTCCTCAGCCAATAATACTCATTACACACAGCCTGAAATTTCAACATAAAGAATATACTGTCAATAATATATAGTGTTAAAGTGCTAGCCACTATTACACTGAGGTCATGGATGTTGTGAGCCCAAGCTCAGGTATTCCTTTTAGGAATTTAGGATGTATTCCCACAGGTACCCAGTTGTCAAGCTCCTTGGAAGTTGCCTGAGCTGAAGGAAGCTGCCCCCAAATACAGTATGCCTCGTTTCTAAGACAGCGCTTTTCCAATGATCTTCCTAGCTGTTGAAAGGAATGTATTAAAGAAGAGAATGAATAAAAAATTGGACAGAAAGAGATCTTGGGCTCTGAAGTGGCCACAAGGCCTGAGTCAACCCTATGTGGACTCTGAAGCTGAGATAGCCCCTCAGAGTTATTATAATGTGAGGCATTGGGGTCAGGTCTTTATACACCATTATACACTCATGTTACCATACTTACGGTACTTTTATTCTTTAACTCTTCACAAGTCTAATGAATAATATTAAAGAGTAAACATTAATGCCATGTTTTGTAGGGCATCTTTTGAAAACATTGCCTTTTAACAACCTTTAACTTGTATTTTAAATTCCTATTACATAAGCCTGCAAGGAACAATGACAAATACTAAACTCTTAAAGCACATGCACTCATACTTTTCGTAAATGGAACTAAACAACGACTGCTTCCTTGGCTGATCAGTTCCAAGATAATATAGTGAGTTGATACTGTGTTCGTCAGAGAAGAGTTGATGTGGGGTGTGGCTCTTCCCTGTCTTTGCTGTGGTAGCTGGCAGGTGCACTCCTATTGTTTGATTGCTTAATGGGATTACTTTATAGTGCAAACAATCTACCTGAGACCAAAGGGAAATCAAATTTAAAATAAAAGATAATGGAGAAAAAACAATCATCATTGCTCATTATTTTTCATTTTCTTTGCTTCTTTAAATGGCTGTTTTTACTGGCTCAAAGAATGTGGCAGATGTTGTCTGTATCTTTGTCACAGGAACTGACAATTTGCCTAGAGAGCAAGAGCACCAAGGCAGAAGTACAGAAAAGGTGATATTTTATCATTCAGAAATAACAGATCAGATGATTAGACACATATTTTCCATTGCATATCTTGTGTGCATTTTTGGAAATAGATAAGTGGCTCATATTTTTTAGTTTGACATTTATTTAAGCTGCCTGCATATCATGTGTTTCTTGAATGTTGGAGTAGCATATTCTGGCTTAACTGGCATGTATTTTATATATTATATATATATATACACATATTTATATTATATATAAATATATCAAATATAATTATATATAAATATATCAAATTATATATAAATATATCAAATATATATATAATACAAAATGTATAAAATATAATTACATGTAAATATACAAAATATAAAACATATATATATATTGAGAGTTTTCATTGAAGTCTTCAGCAAATATATATATATATATATATATATTTTTTTTTTTTTCTTGAAGTCTCCAGCAAACAAATAAAGGCATGTGCTCACACACACACATGCACAACTTCAAGAAAAACTATAGATATTTTATGATAAAATTTCAATCCAACTGGAGAACTGACCCCCAAAAATATGTTTTACAGAGATTTTCACAGTGCTGAACTTTAAGGCATCAATTGTCAGCTTTATGATTGTTTAGATTTCTATAGAGGATAAGAAATGTTGTATGCAAACCACTGAACAACAAGAAACATTTCAAAAAAAGACCTACAAATGCTTCTTTTAAAAAGTGATTTAGGCAAGTCTTTTATATAATTTGATCAGAGGCAAGTAACATTTCCAGGAAATTCAGATTACTCTACTGAACATTTAGAAAAAAGTATAATTTGTTTTGTGAAACAAACAACACCCATATTCATGTCCACAACTTCATGCCCTTGTGAACAAAATAGCTCAAGAAAAATTTCAACTATGTTTCTAAAATGGCATGTATTGAAAAGTGTTTGGTTGCAAGAAACAACATATTCAAGACATAACTAATTTGAGTCCTTTTGTTAATAATATTATTGGCATACCTAAATGAAAACTCACAGCTGGATGCAGGGGCTCAAATGATGACATCTGGAGTATTAGTCTTTTTCTCTGGCTCTGATTTATTCTTCTTCATGTCTTGCTTACATTTTCAGACACACTATTGCAATCTGATCAAACCCCAGTGTTCTAGTCCTGCATTCCCACAGTATATAAATGAGGGAAAAATGTTTATCTTCTTTAATTTCAATAGTACTTGAACTGAGGTTAGTCATCCCTGAATGGCCTGTCTGAAGTCATGTACATTAATAAGCCACCCACTAAACACAGGGTTTGGGATTTGATTAACGAAGCCTGGATTTTATGCCTAACTCTGGAACTAGGATGCACGTCAGGATGTAAACTGAAGGTTAGAAATGGGGATTCTTGAGGGAAAACGAGAGTCCTGTTATCAGCAAAACAAAAAATGTTTGCACATCCAGCAAAAACAAAGGATTTAGTTTATTCTTGACAAGTGATACAATAGTATATAAATGCTTATAGTTATTATACTAGGAAAGAGCTGTGTGAGTTTGAAAATGCTACATTAATTCACCTATTTCCTCAGAAATGTAACTGCTTCTCCCTTATCTATATCATCCCAGTCCTGTGGGTTTCTGTCATTTCACAACGTCCTTTCTATGTTAGTCCTTTTTTACATCACTCAAATACCTGAGGCTGGGTAATTATATTATAAAGACAGTAGATTTAATTGCTCTGTTCTGTACTTTGTATAAGCATGGCACTGCCATCTGCTCAGCTTCTTGCATGAGCTGAGTGAGAACCCACTCATGACCAAAAGGATGGTGTTAAGCCGTTCATGAGAGATCGACCTCTATAAATCAATAACAGCTACTTAGGCCCCACCTCCAACCCTAGAGGTCACATCTCAAGATGAGCTTTGGAGACGACAAACATTCAAACCATATTGCCTTCTCTCTTCCTTGGCAGTTGTATGCTATCTAGACAGAAAAGTTCAGATTGGCATCCCTCATCTAATTCTCTAGATAGAAAATGGGTTTTGTGGTGCTACAATTTATGAATAAGTAATTTCAACTTAATCCAGAAAACATTCAGTTAACTACTTAGAATATTTTAGTCAATAGGCACTCTGTCGTATATTACATTAAGTATAAACATTATTCAACCCCCAGTTCCTGACTTTATAGTACAAAAGGTAATGTGAAGAAAAGAAGAATGAAATTCTGAAAAATAAGAATAATAGATACAGTTAAAGAGCTCTACTATCACTAGCACTACATCCAGCCTGATTTTTTTTTCTTCAAAATTATATACAGGCATCCCTGTTTATACAAAATTCGAAATGCTCCAAAGTCAAAAACTTTAGTATCAACATGACACTCCAAAGAAATGCTTACTGGAGCATTTATGATTTCAAGTTTTCAGACTAGGGATGCCAAGTCTAATGCAAATGTTTCAAAATCAGAAAGAGTCAAAAATCTAAAACAAGCATTTCAGATAAGGGATTCTCAGTCTGTATAAATTTAATGTATATATTATACAGTAAACTAATTGATATAGTACAACATAATCTAAATAGTTATAAATTTTGAAGTAGACCAGGAAACCTAGAAATACACTGAAATATTCTTGGGAATGTAATATATGATAAATGAATTCAAAACTAAAAATATTTAAAATCGATGTGTGGAATCATCTGGGAAACAGACCAAATAGTTGAAACAATGTCTCCAAAGTTATAAATGCACAGAAATTTTGCCTCTGGTATTTCATATACAGAAGTTTTCTTGCAGATGAATTTCTTAAAAATAATATATATATATATATATATATATATATATATATGGTTAATCATTTAGAATTATTTGCAACAACAGATTTAAAATAACCTAAAGTCCAAAAAGTAGGAGTAAAATAAATTATGTTTCATTCTTACAAAGGAATACATCAAAATAAATGTAGCATTCGTTTTAGAAATTATAGCAGTATACTGAACATACAGAAATAGTTATGTATACTCAAAAAGCAACTCATTTTGTTTTTCACTATCTGTACAAAATTTATTCATTCATGCCCTCTTCTCTGATCGAAACTTAGATGGCCCTATCAATTTTCAAACCATGCATCGATTACAAACATTTCTATGGCAATTTAGAGAAGAAAAATCACACTTAAGCACTGTTCAATACTTAGATGTTTAGTTCCACGTAATAACTATCAATTCTCACTTCATGCAAAGTTGTTTTAACTCCTAATAAAAGCTGGTGATTCACTGGCTGCTCCCTGATAAGGGAGGATTGACTTCTGTCTTTTTTTTTTTTTTAATATATATGTTTTATTGCATTTTAGGTTTTGGGGTAAATGTCAAGAACATGCAACATTGTTGCATAGGTACATACGTGGCAGTGTGATTTGCTGCCTTCCTCCCCATCACCTGTATCTGACATTTCTCCCCGTGTTATCCCTCCCCAACTCCCCATGCCCCGCTGTCTCTCCCCTTTCCCCCCAACAGACCCCAGTGTGTGATGCTCCCCTCCCTGTGTCCATATGTTCTCATTGTTCAACACCCACCTATGAGTGAGAACATGCGGTGTTTGGTTTTCTGTTCTTGTGTCAGTTTGCTGAGAATGATGGTTTCCAGGTTCATCCATGTCCCTTCAAAGGACACGAACTCGTTTTTTATGGCTGCATAGTATTCCATGGTGTATATGTGCCACATTTTCCCTGTCCAGTCTATCATCAGTAGACATTTGGGTTGGTTCTAAGTCTTTGCAATTGTAAACAGTGCCGCAATGAACATTCGTGTGCATGTGTCCTTATAATAGAATGATTTATAATCCTTTGGATATATACCCAGTAGTGGGATTGCTGGGTCAAATGAAATTTCTATTTCAGGTCCTTGAGGAAACGCCACACTGTCTTCCACAATGGTTGAACTAATTTACACTCCCACCAACAGTGTAAAGTGTTCCTATTTCTCCACATCCTCTCCAGCATCTGTTGTCTCTAGATTTTTTAATGATTGCCATTCTAACTGGTGTGAGATGGTATCTCAATGTGGTTTTGATTTGCATTTCTCTAATGACCAGTGATGATGAGCATTTTTTCATAGTTTGTTGGCCTCATATATGTCTTCTTTTGTAAAGTGAACAGACACTATCTTCTTTTCCTTACCTGCTTTACCATTCTGAACCTAGGTTGAAGGGTCAGGAAGGAGGAGCAAAGAGTCTATCAGGAAAACATTTGGTTAACAGATACTATCTGAAGCTTCTCTTTGGAGAATCCCTCTCATACCATAAATAGTGCACACGTAAGTACACACTTGTGCATATACACTCCTATAGGATCAGGGGTTTTGCTGTAACCCCCTCACTCTGCACACTGTGCTTCAGTAAGACTTAGGAGTGTGTCCCGATTAGCTTTGCTTGCATATTCGTGGTTAAGAAAATTAAAAGACAAATCACAGATCAGGAGTAAATATTTACAAATCACATTTCTGACAAGAAACTGGTATCGAAATTATACAAAGAATCCACAAAATTTAACAATTAGAAAAATATCAATTAAATATTGCAAAAATAGGGCCTGGCATGGTGGCTCACATCTGTAATCCCAGCACTTTGGGTGGCTGAGGCGGGTGGATTACTTGTGGTCAGGGGTTCAAGACCAAGCTGCCCAACATGGTGAAACTCCATAGGTACTAAAAATTACAAAAGTCAGCTGGGTGTGGTGGTGCATGCCTGTAATCACAGTTACTCAGGAGGTAAAGGCAGGAGAATTGCTAGAACCCAGGTGGTGAAAGTTGCAGTGAGCCAAGATAGCACCACAGCATTACAGCTAGGGTGGAAGTGCGGGAGCCCTTTGAAAATAAATAATCAGGGGGTTACAGCAAAACCCCTAATTATGAGTGATATATATACATACACACACACAGACATTTTACTATTTTACAAAGTATGCAAATGAAAAATAAATATATTTAAAAATGCTCCACATCATTTGTCAAGGAAATACAAATTGAAAAGACAATATATAATGTAATGCTACTATGCATCAATTATAATTACTGATAGCAACAGAAGTTAAAATGTCAAATGCTACCAAGTCTACAGAACAACTAGATCTCTTATATATTGCTGGTTAGAGTGAAGGATAGTAGAGCAACTTTGGAAAACAGTTCGTTGGTTTCTTAATAACATAAACACATATATCATATGACCCAGGAATCCCACTCTTAAAAATTTACTCAAGATAAACGAAGATTTAAGCAAACACACACAATAACTGAATGTTTATAGCAGCTTTTTTTTTTTACCCACATGAATGCTCCAATCTGGAAACAACCTAGTAAATGCATGTCTTACTCCATTAAGTGTTGCTGTACAGGAATGGCTGAGGCCAGTTAAATTATAAAAAGCAAAGGTTGTAGGCCATTAAGAACTTTATGTATCTGGGTGCTCCTGTATGGGATGCATATATACTTAGAATAGTTAGCTCTTCTTGTTGCATTGATCCCTTTACCATTATGTAATGGCCTTCTTTGTCTCTTTTGATCTTTGTTGGTTTAAAGTCTTTTATCAGAGACTAGGATTGCAACCTCTGCTTTTTTTTTTTCCTCTCTCAATTTGCTTGGTAAATCTTCCTTAACACCTCACTGTCAATATTAGACAGATCAACAAGACAGAAAAATAACAAGGATATCCACGTAGCCGTGGTGTCGCAAACTGGACAGACTTCTGCTTCTGGGGTGCCATCAATAAACTTATAATCTAGCAAAAGGCTAAGGGGAAGCAAGGAGGTCTTAGATGCTGGAAGAAGGAGGACAAGAGAGAAAAGAGAAAAGTCTTACACAATTTTATAAACAACCAGATCTCTTGAGAACTCACTATTATGAGAACAGCAAGATTGAAATCTGCCCCCATGATCCAATCACCTCTCACCAGGCCCCTTCTCCAACATTGGGAAGTACAGTTCAACATGAGATTTAGGCGGGGACAGAGACCCAAACTGTAACAGATTGTAGAACAATGTAGGTATAATTCTATACTTATGTAAATAAATAATTCAATAAGTAGAGAGATATGATGCCTAAATTCAATGTGGCATTCTGGATTGGACATTGGATGAGAAAAAAGGGATTAATCCAAAAAACAGTGAAATCTGAAAATACTTTGGAATTTCATTACCAGTACTACACAAACTTAATATCCTAGTTTAATTCTGTGCTATGATTATGCCAAAATGTGTACAGTAGTAGAAAACAGGTGAATGGTATCTGGGAACTATTTGTGTAACTGTAATGAAATGCTAAAATGATTTCAGATTATTGAGTTAAAAAAGCATGGTTCAGAAGAGTGTGCTAGTATGCTAGTATTTTTTTAAGTATTGGACGTATAATTTTATTAAAATTGCATTTACTTTTTTAAGAGATGAGGTCTTTGTTGCCAAGTCTGAACTCAAAATCCTGGGCTCAAGCAATCCTCCTGCCTCAGCATTCTGAGTTCTGAAGTGGAGTGCAGAAGACATGCTTTAAGTAGCCAGCGTTAATAGATACAACTGAGAATGTTATTGCTAGACTGTAAAAAAATGTACTATCAAAAAGTTACTGGAGTCCAAAGAGACATATATCATAATTAGCTGAGATAGTGATTAATTTCATCATGGAAAAAAATAGGCATTTATTTAAAACGCAATACAATTCTGAAATGTGAAAACTGTTGAATTAGGTCAAGTAAAAGGAAGCATTAGGGGTAAAAGTAATAAGAACAATTTGGAGGTGGGTAAGAGCAGGGCTTATTTCGAAAAGAATACCTAAAATTATTAAATCAGAACATGTAAAAGGATAGTTAAAAAAAATCCCATCCCTAGAAAATCAAAAGAACCCTACATTCAAGAAAACATAAAATATAATTTCTGGAGAAAAATGCACGCTTATAGATGTAGCTTAGCATATTCCATAGTTAGAAGACTATACAGATAATAGTAACTAGCAACGAGATTTGAGATTTTAACATACGTTAACATTTTTATTGAATTAGTAACCAATAATTTCCAGTTCAAGAAGGCTTTGCTTTCATGGATTTTTTTTTCTTTAAAGGATCTTCTTTCAAGTCTAGCAACAGTTCTCTATTATCTTCATTTTATAGATGGGGAGTAAAAGTTTAAATGACCTGCTCACTACCCTGCAGCCATTTGATAAAGAAGCTGATCCAAAAATCACACATTCATTATATTATACTCTTTTCAATATATTATGCTTCTGTCTGCTTTTTATGCTATCACCTAGTAAGAGCCCACATTTTTAGGGAATAAGAGAAAGAAATATCATTTTATAATCATATAATTTAAAAGCTGGAAGGGACCCTAGAGATGAGTTAGTCTAGTTCTAAAGTGTTATAGCTCAAAGAGTAAGAACTAGCCTACAGGCATGCAATTAGTTACCATTATTGGTGACCAGACACAAGTTTCTTAGTTTCTGTCTCCTTCTACTAGGTCAAATGATTTATTTTTCTGAATGCAGATGGAAAATAAAACTGGGAACAAAACTAACATATTTCATTAGTGAATTCACTGAAGAAAATCTCAATTTACAAGATAAAGAATCACTATATAATTGCAGACATTTTTTTTCAGAGACTGTTCAGTTAAATTATTCTGAGCTATGTCACTTTTCTAAATCTGTAAATGGTAGTTCAGCTGTTATGATCACATTGCAGTAATTGATATCTACAAGTATAAGCATTTGTATCTCATAGCACATATACTAACTTGAAAAAGAAGTTTGGAGAAAAGTGGGCATATACTGAAGCATTAAGTGACAGAAGTCATTACAACAAGAATCTTTCTAGCTTCACTCACTCAGGAAGACAATTTTAACCATTTTTATTTCTTTTCTTGTTAAACACAAGAAGGCAGGCCTGAGCTAACTCTGGCACAGGACAGCTTTAAACTGTCCACAGAGTTCATAATCAGTGAAATATTTGACAGAGAAAAGACAAGATTGGCCAAGTAACTTAATCTGTATTTCAAGGCAGAATTGCATCAGTGCTTCTTAGCAGTGCAGACATAGACACAGACAGTTGGGGAATCCCCGTAAACACTGTGCTATGAGATGTCCACCAGGTTCCCTTCGTTTTCTCCTCCTTCCATTCGTTTTCCTTTACTTTTATCTTCAATCATCTGTCATCTCCCTTGCCACAACCCCAGGTCTTGTACACTCTCAAAAGTTGCAGTTAGCATAATACTGAGAAAGGCATCTCACTAATGGTTTCTGGTAACCTTCATAGTGTCATCTCTAATGCCCACTGTTAAGATGGTTGGAAAGCACAACATGAACCTTAATAAGTAAACTAGTTATGAAACAAAAAGATATACTTACACAGTTTCTGTTTCAAAGAGACAGTTTTTTCATATGATTGTTGGCTGGGTGTGTGTCTTCTTTTGTAAATTGTCTATGTCCTTTGACCACCTTTTAATGAGATTGTGTTTTTTTCTTGTTGTTTACATTTGTTATAGATTCTGAATATTAAACCTTTGTCAGATATGTAGTTTGCAAATATTTTTCCCACTATGTATGTTGTTTACTCTATGGATCGTTTCTTTTGCTGTGTAGAAGCTTTTTAATTAGATAATTAGGCCCCATTTGTCAATTTTTGTTTTTGTTGCAATTGCTTTTTGTGCCTTTGTCATGAAATCTTTGCCAGGTCCTATGTCAAGAGTGGTATTTTTTAGGTTATCTTCCAGGGTTTTGTAGTTTTAAGTTTTACATCTATCTTGAGTTGTTTTGTATATGGTATAAGGAAGGGGTCCAACTTCACATGGCTAGCCAGGTAACTCAGCACCATTTATTGAACAGGGAGTTGTTTCCCTTTTGCTTGTTTTTGTCAACCTGATCGAAGATCAGATGGTTGTTGGTGTGTGCCATTATTTCTGAACTCTCTCTTCGGTTCCATGGGTCTCCATGTGTTTTTTAACAGTACCATGCTCTTTTGGTTACTATAACCTTGTAGAATAGTTTGAAGTTGAGTAGTACGATGTCTCTAGTCTTGTTCCTTTTGCTTAGGATTGCCTTCACTTTTTTGTCAAGATATTTCAAGATTGTTTTTGTTTCCATGTGAATTTTAAAATAATCTTTTCTTATTCTGTGAACAGTGTCATTGGTAGCATGATGGGAATAGCATTGAATCTGTAAATTGTTTTGGACAGTAGGGGAATTTTAATGATATTGATTCTTCCTATCCATGATCATGAAATGTTTTTCCATTTGTTGTCACCTCTAATTTCTTTGAGCAGTATTTTGTAATTTTCATTGCAGAGATCTTTTACTTCCCTGGTTAGCTGTATTACTAGTTATTTTATTCTTTTTATGGCTATTGTGAATTGGATTGAATTATTGATTTGGCATATTCTCACTTATAAGTGGGAGCTAAACATTGAGTACATACGGACAAAAAGAAGAAAATTACAGGCTTGGTGCAGTGACTCACACCTGTGATCCCAGCACTTTGGGAGGCCGAGGTGAATGAATCACTTGGCATCAGGAGTTTGAGACCCGCTTGACCAACATGGTGAAACCCGTCTCTACTAAATATACAAAAATTAATTGGGCTTGGGAGTGCACACCTGTAATCGCAGCTGCATGGGAGGCTGAGGCAAGAGAATTGCTTGAAGCCGGGAAGTGGAGGGTCCAATGAGCTGAGATTGCGACACTGCCCTCCAGCCTGAGCAACACAGAGTGATGCTCTATCTCAACAAAACAGAACAAAACAAAAAACAGGAAAGAAAAAAAATCACAGACATTGAGCACGTTCTTTCACAGAAGATGTGAAAGGGAACATATTTTCAACGAACATTTAAGGTCACAGAGAAATATTCTTCATATTGCATTCCAAATATCATCAATATAAAATAAGTATATTTTAATATATAAAATATGTATGCATACATAGGTGTTTGTATGATATTTTCCCCTTGCCCATCGTGTGGGTATTTATGAATACTTCCAAAGTCTATCAGAGGGCACTGACTCTGTGACGTCTTCCACCCTGGGATTCTCCAATCGGGTCTAGCATCAGTGACGGATCCAGCAAGTTCTGATCAAGATCATTGCATTGAGTAATATGATAGGTCATCCAACTCATACATTAAGATAATTGAAATTACTGAAAAGTTGATGGGCTTGACCATAAATATATTGATTTAATGTCATACATGTAATAACATGCTGTTTTTCTTTTTATATTTTTTCTTTTGATTGTTAATACTCCATTTCATAGATCCAGTGTCTGTGGACTATTTCTCTGCATTACTTTTCACGTAAAGGAAATTGGGGCAATACATTTTTTAATTCATTTTTCACTGAATGTTAAATTTTTTATTTAATTCATATGAAATGATAGTTGATAACTGAAGAGAATGTCATTTTGGGTTGAGATTTGCTTTTCACCAATGACCTGTCACTTTTGGTCACATGCAGTCCAGAATGCAATTAAATCATCTCTTATTTTCCTTCATCAAATGACAATAATGGTTATTTAGAGTTTTACAGAGCTATTATGGAGATCACACTGATTATATATGTGAAATAACACTGAAATATTAGCTATTTATTTTAGCTTGGGTATGATTTTCTGAACATATTAAAATAGGATTAAACAGGCAAGGATTTTACTAAGAAAAAGTGACTGAGAGAAAATGGGAAGGAAACTGCAGAAAACTGGGCAGCTATCAGACTGTGATGAACTGGAATCCTGAGGGAAATAGAGAAGAAAAGAATGTGAATGGGAGCATCCTGGACTACAGGGCTGCCAGTGTATCTTTGACCAAAGTTGACCTTGAGAAGAGTACCATGGCTACAGAGAAAGGTGTGCTTTGGCATCACTGCAATGCTCAGGCGTTAGCTGGGGGCAGCCCGTAGGACATGTGGCCTGACAACAAATGCAGTGATGGGTTTCAAAGTTAGTTACTAGGGCCTTTGGCCAATTAGGCTTCTGTAGTTGGAAGTCTGAGAGGCACATTCTCATGGCCACTATACTACTCAATCATTTTTATTTAAAAATGTACTGAAAGTTAGAATGCTATTTGAATGATTAGTATTGCTGGATTTGGGACAGCTTCCCACTTTTACCTTAATGGTTTTAGAAGTATATGGTGTATATACCCTGATTTTCATTTAACCTTTAGAAAACAACGTATTTTCCTTGAGTTATCATTGTGCCTAAATTACAATGCAGACTTGCAATGATATATGATACTGAGGAAAAAAGGGAAAACCACATTTACCCATTATTTTCTTAAACCTCGTATCTGCTATCTTTTGCAGTTGCATATATATTTTACTATATGTGAAATTACAAATGAAAGAAAATGATGAATGTTATTTATTTACCCCAGTATATTAGTTATTCTGTGGGTTCAGGGAAAATATCCTGCTATTATCTTCAAGAGTTTCCTCTTCTTTTTCATTCTATCCTATGATTATTCAAACACAAACATAAGCAGTAATATAATTTGAATTATATCTGTACTTTGTAAAGGATGCTAAAGAATTGTGGTGAAACAAGTCCCTATCTGAAAAAACTAAGAACCAAAAAAGGAAGCATACTAGTTCAGAATTTTTCTTATTTATCATTTGTTGCTAAAATTTTATTCATAATGCTAGTCATTTGTAAATATTTTTATTAATAAAACTAAAACAGAGAAGAAAGACATTTTTCATAGTATTTAAGTGGAAGTGTTAGAATTGTCTTACGCAAAAAAATTACCTGGCCCATAGAAAATATATTCAGCTTTCTTTAAGGAATTCAGTTATTTTAAAATCAGAATAAGTAAAAGAGTAGATATTAAAATTAATCTTATTACATTATCAATAATGTCTACTATAATTGTAGATTGAGATTAGGATAAAACTTTTGGTATCTAAATTTATAATGTTATAATTTGCAGTGAAATCAATTCAATTTTTTTGTTAGTTTCCCTGTTAAGAGAGGCAGTAGGAGATTGAAATTATTTCTGTTCAGCAGCTGAAAACACATAATCCTTAAAGATCATGACTCCAAGAACCTGACTAGGAAATCAAATACATTACAGGATGTCACTCTGTGCACCACAAGGTTTCACATTAAAGTCTTCAGGTCCCTAAGACTATTTGAAAGAGATTCCAAAACCATTAGACTCAACTACTTGAAGAGAGGGACTCAGTTATGTATATGTTTGGTACCTTGCTTCACACAAAATTCCTGGCCATGAGTAGGAGTTTGTTAAAACTAAGCTGATTATAACTCAGAGCCTCTCATTTTTCTGATAAAAAAAAATACTCAATGGTTTTCTGTAGCAATTACAATAATAGCCAAATTCCCCAGAATGTTCTACGTTCCTACATTATATGTCCCTTGGTAATTTTTGCAGATTAACATCTACCACATTCTTATTTTCTATATTTGAGCTAAATTATGAATTTTATTTTAAATTAAAAGTGTTAAGCACACACTTGTCTAAAGACTTTACAGTACAGTATTCTTCCAGCAAGCTGATTTTGATCATCATTCAGGTTTCTGCTAAAATACTAATGCAAATATCATCTACTTTGAGATACCTTCTCTGACCAATTTATCTAAAATAGCTTCTCAGCTCCTGCTCCATGTGTATCTCCCTCTTTCCCTTCCCTTCCTTCCTCTTTCCTTCTCTCCGCCCTCTTTCTTTCATTCTTTCTTTCTTCCTTCTTTCTCTTTTTCTTTCTTTCTCTTTCTTCCTCCCCTTTTTTTCTCTTTCTTTCTTTCATCCTTCTTTTCTTCTTTTCTTTTCTTTCCTCCCTCCCTCCCTCCCTCCTTTCCTCCCTTCCTTCTTTCCTTCTTTTCTTCACAAACTCCAAAGGATTCTTTGGAGGAAGAATCCGAAGGATTCTTCACAAAATCCTTCACAGGGTTTGGAGTCCAGTGGCAGGATCATGGCTCACTGCAACCTTGACCTCCCAAGTCCAGGTGAAATAAAATCTTTTTCAGTTTGCTTTTTTTTTTCAAGTCCACAGTTTTATTACACAGCTTCTAAGTTATCAGAAATAAAAATAAACAATGAGTTTATATACATGCTCACATTTCAGATCAAGCTACAGGCTGAGTATCCCGAATCTGAAAATCAAAATTAAAACTTTTTGAGCATCAACATGACATTGAAAAGAATATTCATTAGAGAATTTCAGATTTTGAATTTTTGGATGAGGGATGCTCAACTGGTAACTATAATACAAATATTCCAAATTTTGTTAAAAATCCAAAATCTCAAACACTTCTGGTCCCAAGTATTTTGGATAAGGGATACTCAACCTATAGCTTGATCTAAAATGTAATCACATATATCAGGCTGTATTTTGCATACCTGTGACTTTATTGTATTTTATTTTGCAATTCTGCAACTCTTATAGTGATTGCTTCTTAAGATTGAGGTAGACAGTGAACATATTATCAACCATATTGTCAATTCTCAAAAACAATGTATCACAAGTTATCACTCACGTTATTGTACACATTTTATAGAAAAATTACGAACTAAAATTAAATTTCAATAGAATTTTCTATCTATTTAATGAAGTTCAGAACTCTTTCCTGATATTGCTTAGCTTTGAGAATCTGAAAATATGGATACTGGCAGCGTAACCCATAATGCATGTGGTAGATTGTTCGTTTCCCCACACTAAATAGTCCAGTAAAAACAAACATATTTTCCTTATTTCTGTGCTTAATAGTCATATGATTAGATACTATGTTCCATATTGCAACATTTACTACAGTGCATTTATCTTCTGCTTACTCTTTCTTTTTCCCACTAGACTGACAAGCACAAGTGAACAACTTCCATATCTACTTTTCTACATTATTTTGTCCCTTGTATCTAACATAGATCTTGGCACAGTAGAGGTACTTAATAAATATTAGTTAAAAAACTGAATGATGTAGAGAAGCAACAACTAATACTACGCATATTTTTATTTTAATAATAAACTCTTGATCTGCATCTTCTTCAAACCATAATTTGAGAATTACTTAAAATTTTTGAAAACATGTATCACTGAAAATGATAATTGACTATCATTTATTGTAGTGATGAGACTAAGATGGTGTTAATAAGAATAACAAAATAGGTGTTTCCTTGAGAGAAAAATACCTTTTAATTTCTGGATGATGAAAGTAGAGTGATACTAAAATAGAAATTAAGGCCATTTGGGAAGAGCATATATTTTGTAACATTCTCTGATAATTTCAAAGTGGAGTTTGTCTCTTTAAATAAACAGAAAACTATCTTACCATTGTCCATTACATATGTTAAGAAAAAACTTGGAAACAAGGAGGTACTCCTCATAAAATATTGCAAATTTGAGTTGTGTGTAATTTAAGGAGGGGCTGGAGCAAGTCTGGACTACATTTAATTTAGTTTTAATTGATTTTAGGAATCATTGCCCCTTAAGCAATGCTAAGAAAATACTAACACATAAAAGGATATGAAGTCTATTACAAATACACTAAAACATAATTGTTAGTTAGAATATGCATTAAATCTAAAACAGTATTCCATCCCCTTTAATTTTACATCAAAAGTCTCATATGTCTTGATTCTATTAATGCTGTTTGAAATCAGGGCCTAATTTCTGGTCAATATGATACAGAAAATTTCTTACTTCTGCGTGCATGCAGACTATTGTAAGTTCAAGGAAAATAATGAATAAGATACAGAAACAATGTTCTGCTTCCACTAACATGTACAAACCTGTTAAAAAATGTCATCCACAATTAATAAAAACCAAATAATCTATAAAATCATATTTTTTCCTGAGTCCATCAGAGAAAATTTTAAAACCCTAAATTTCAAGGGGTAAAAAAAATTTCCTCCATGAAGAGAAAGAATGCACACATTCAGAGAATGGGACCAATAAATAATCATCATAAATGTGGGTAAGATAAAATCAGTTGATACTTGCATAATTTTGTAAAGACCAAGTGCAGGCTAGCATATGAATTTGGCAGAACTGGGAACCCCATAAACAAAGGCACTTTGCCATTGATCTCAAGATACTTTCAACAGACGTCAATCAGGTGCTCACAAGAAAGACTGGGAGTAGGACCTCGATCTGGGGACAGATACTTGTAGCACTGGCCTGTGGGGTAAAATCAGGTGTTACTAGAAGACAGAGATGAAATTCTGCCTGCTTCCCTGGATGTTTTCCTCATAGGATGTAAAGGCTGATGGTGTATAGGTAGCAGATCATCACTTATAGGACTTATACAAAATTCATTGCTTCTGATGGAATAGAAAGGTAAAATTAATTTGCTGCTAGGAGATAGGTAGGAAGCACTTCCAAACCCACAACACAGCAAGGATCCATTGTTGATGAGAAATGGTAAAAGAAAAAGCCTTTATGCTCAAGATTATATGCCAATACCGAGAACAGTCTGCTAGTGCAGTGGATCAGGTAGAAATATCTCTCCTATGTAAGACTGATCATAAGTTGATGACAGAGTTTAGCTGCTATAGAGAGGTGAGGAAGAAATGGTGAGGAATCTCTTCCCTTCAGGACAAGGTACACAGGACTTGCCAAAGGTTTAGCCTGATCCAAGAGAATAATACAAAAACAAACAAACAAACACAAGCTGTCCCCACTGTAGGTCTAATCCTGAGGAACAAATATCAACAGTCTAACTGCAAAGGGATGATCAAATCATGGACAGAGACCTCCTCCATGGCTCAGGTATGCAGTAATCTCTGAAAACTGAGAGTGGAGCAGAAACTCTAAGACAGATTCTCTAGCCCGGCAATCTGTATTCTGAATGGTAGCCTAGAAGCAGCTGTCCACAGTCAGGCCTGACAGAAGGTGAGATATGCCCAGGTACAACTACTGTTTGTTTACCTTATTTTCTTCTGTTCTCTACACAGCATGTGCTAGTGAAGCAAAAATTGTAAGATAAACAAAACATTAAAACAATTTTTAAGATAAATTATTTTAAAATCTAGCTTAAGAAATCATGGATGTGATGAATATATAAGAAAGAGACTATGAAATAATTATGAATCATATGACAGAGGATCCAATGCACAAGGTAAGCAACATGCTTGCAAAGATAGGAAATTCAGCAAAGAGAGGGAAGCTATACAAAAAATCCAGAGAAAATGCTACATTTAGAAATATAATACCAGTGATAAAGAATTATTTGATAAGCTCATGAAGAGATCAGACACGACTAGGAAATCAACAGTGAACTTGAAGACATGTCAACGGAATGGAAGACATTCAAGCTGAAACATAAGAAAAAAAGGGAACTTTAAAAGGAGTATTCAGGAACTATGGGAAAACAAACTATGGTCTATCATTCGTGTTACTGAAGTTCCAGAAGGATAAGAGAAGGATGGGGTATAAAAAATATTTAAGATAAAGGCCAAGAATTTTTCCAAAATTAATTAAAAATAAACCACAGTTCCAAGAAACTAGAGAATGCCAAAAAGGAAAAAGATACTTGACCAATGAGAGCAGAAGTGCTGATAAATAAAGATATAGGAAAATATATAGAAAACAATTAGGGAAAAAATAAACATTATATACAGAAAACTTCTTAAGAACCAAAACCAAAATGAAAACAAACACCAGACTTAATCAAAAACTGTGCAAGCTATAAGACAAATGTTGAAAATAGTCAACTCAAATTTCCACACCCTCTGAAAATGTTTTTTAAAATGTGTGAAGTTGTTTTATTTATTTTGATATTGTTTTTCTGTTTTCTATTTCATTGATTTCTCCTGTTTTTAAATTTTTCATCTACTTCTGATTTTACTTAGACATTTACTAGATTTTTGAGGAAGTTTTTGTTTTTTCATTTTCTTTAGGAAGACACTGAGGAGTAGATTTGGAAATTTCTTCTTTCCTAATATAAACATTTAATGCAATAAGTTAGTCTCTAATTGCTGCTTTGGTGACATTCTAAAAATTTTAACATGTTGTGTCTTTATTTCCATGTAGTTGGAAGCACTTTTTGATTTTCTTATTTGAGTTCTTTTTTGACCTATATGTTATTTAGAACTGATTTATTTCAATTCTATATATTTGGGGCTATTCTAGAAGTCTTTCCATTATTTTCTGTTACTGATTTCCATTTTAATGCTATGTGATCTAACAACATACTTTGCAAAATTTGAATCCTTGTGAATTTATTATTTTGAAATGGTTTTAGTTTAGAAGTACTTTGATATTTTTCTATTATCCTTTTCTTACTGATTTCTAATTTGATTCCATTGTGGTTAGAGACCACTTTTAATATGATTTAAATTATTTTAAATTTGTTGGAGTTTGCATTATAATCAGACTATAGTCTATCTTGTTAAGTGTTTTCTGTGTGCACTCGAAGATAATGTGTATTCTGCTATTGTTGGAACAAGTGTTCCCTAAATGTCTATTAGATCCTGTTTGCTGATGGTGGTGTTGAATTTTTCTATATCCTTAATTTTATGTCCAGTTATTTTCTCAGTTATTAAGAAAGCAATATTGAAGTTTTCAATTATAATTATATATTTATCTTCAGTCAATTCTATCAGCTTTTGTTTAACATAAGTGACCTTTGGACAAGGCAGAAGTTAGATTTCAAACCTCAGACAGTAAAAAATCCAGGTATAACATTTAACTCCCTAAAAAATAATTAGTAATAGCCTACTGTTCACTGGAGGCCCTACTAATAACATGAACAGATGATTAACACACATTATCTATGTTACATATACTATATACTGTATTATTACAATAAAGTAAGCCATTGAAAAGAAACTGTTATAAAGAAAATCGAAAAGAAGAAAAAAATACATTATTTATTAAGCAGAGGTGGGTAATAAAAAAGGTCTTCATCCTCATTGTCTTCATGTGAGTAGGCTGAGGAGAAGAAGAAAAAGGAGAGATTGGTTTTGCTATCTTAAAGTCAGAAGAAAATCTGCAAATACGTGGACCAGTGCAGTTCAAATCCATATTGTTTAAGGGTAGACTGTATTTTGAAATGCTGGTATAAACACTTAGTTCTGGTATAAACACTTATTCTGGAGTATAAACACCTATTCTGGAGTATAACACTTAGAAGTGCTACAGCTTTTCCCTGATTGACACTTAATACTTTGTAATGACCCTGTTTGTCTCTAATAATTGCTTTGCTCTACAGATTACTCAATCTCTTATTAGTGTAGCCATCCCTGCTTTCTTTTTATTAATATTTGTAGTATATGTCACTTTCTATCCTTTCATTTTCAACTTGTGTATACTATTACATTTAAATTAAATATCTTGTAGATAGCACATAGTTGAATCATGCTTTTATTTTACCCATTCTGTCAATTGTGTTTTAATTAATGCATTTAATTACATCGTTTACACATAACGTAATATTGATTGATATATTAGGGCTTAACTCTGCTACTTCATTTTTCATTTTTAACTTCTTTTGTTTCTCTGGTTTCTTTTTTCTGCTTTTATCTGGGTTTCTTGAATATCTTGGGAACATGTACAATATCTTTACAGTTAGAAACAAATTTTATATATTCACTCATAGAGGTACCACATCTGGTCTTCATTATTACTTTGTGTAGATCCATATTTTCATCTTGTATTGTTGTATTTCTGCCTGAAGAACATTCCTTAAAACTTATTTTTGTTTTGGCTGTATGGGTCTGATGGTGACAAATTATTTCATTTTTTTTTTATGTTTGAAAAGTATGTCCCATTTTTAAAGAAAGAAATTTTTGCTGGGTATTACAATTTTGTTTTGTGTTTTTGTCATTTTAGGACTTTATAGATATTCTACTCTCTTCTCACTTGCAATCATATTCATTTTATTTCTCTCTCATGTGTCCTTTTTTCAAACTACTTGTAAGGCTTTATTTTCATATGTGGTTGGAAGCAATTTGATAATGATATCCGTTGTAGTTTTTTCATGTCTTCTTTGTTTGAAGCACATTGAGATTCTTCTATTTTAGATTTATAATTTTTATCAAATTCAGAAAAATTTTAGTCATAATTTCTTAAATATTTTCCTATCACCTTCCTTTATCTACTTTGGGAACTCTGATTACATGTAAATTATGCCACTTGTGACTTTATCACTGTTCACTGATATTTTGTTCATTATTATGTTCATTACTATACTCTGCTTTTCAAACTTATTCTCTTATTCTGTATTTCTCTTAGTACAATTTCTGTCTGTATTTATTCAAGTTCACTAACTCTTCTGCAAGTTCTAATATGCCATTAATTCTGTCTATTGTATTTTTATCACAGATATTTTAGTTTCCATCCCTAGAAAGTTAACTTTTAAAATATTTGTTATGTCTCAGCTTTTTTAGAATATAGAATATAGTTCTAATAATTGTCTTATTTGTCTGCTAATTCTAACAGTGCTTTCCTCTATAGATCTGTTTAAATTGATTGCTTCTTCAAATGTCTATTATTTTTTATTGAATGCCCTATATTGTGCATTTTATTTTTTAGGGTGGTAGATATTTTTATCCTTATAAATAGTTTTAGATTTGTTCTAGGATGAAGTTGAGTTTTTGGAAACGGATGCTTTCTCCTCTAGCTTTTAGATTTGTTAGGTGGGACTGGAGCAGTGCTCAGATTAGGGCTAATTCTTGCCCTCCACTGAAGCATTACCTTTCTGTTTACTCAATTTTCCCTGAATTATGAATCTTTCCAGTATTCCTAATGGAAACAAGCTCTATTCCCATCCCTGTGACACCATCAGGGATTGTTACTCTAATGCCTTTGGACATTTCTTTATTAAGCTCAGGTAGTTTCTTCACATAGATGTGAAATCAGTACTTGGTTGAATACCTGAGGGGGGCTTTCTGTATATCTCTGAAATTCTCTCTGTGTGCAGTTGTTTGCTGTACTATACTCTGCTGTTCAGACTTGAACTGTCTTGAAACTCTTGGCTTCATTTCCTCAGAGATATTTTCAGGCTCTGTCTGAGTACTCCTCTCTGTAATATGGCCCAAAAACATTCTCAGTAGGGTAAACCTAAGTCAATCCTGATACTTCCCTGCACCATTATTCTTATTTTTTTTCATCTTATTCAGGGATCATTGTTCTTCATTGACTGATACCTTTTAAAATATTTTATATATTTTGTCTGTTTCAGGCTGTTTTAGGTGAAAGGGTGAATATATATTACTCAGCCTTTGTTAGAAGCATACATTTATATTAAGTTTTTAAAGCTGAAAGAAATACATTTGTGTTTGTTACACATTTTCCATATTTTTCAGTAATTTTTATGAATTGCATTTTATTTTAAATGCAATTAAAATAACAAATCAGCTTTAATAAGGAGATAGAACTCTGATGCTCAAGTCTGAATTACAGCAATTGGTAGGAATAATAAAACAAGAGTAATCAAAACAAGATCACGTTGTCATTGCTTAATAAATGATGGACCATGACAGCATCTCAGACAGTAGAAAACATGAATATTCATTCAGATCACACTGTGACATCAGAATGAAGCTTCAAGGGTATGCCCTTTCTAGTCTTCTGACTTCAATGCAGACAGTAGTGTCAAAATATTACCATATTTTGATAAGATGCTCACCTGCTTCTTTCCCCCTTTGAAATTATTATCAAGTTTTGGAATATGATGTAGTCATCACAATTAAGATTTTGATGCTGAGCTTGTGAGCGGAATATTAGCAAACAAACTAAGATATCAGTAAGCAGTCAGCAAGTTCAAAAGCTGTTACACTGAACTACTTTAAGGTCAAATACTGTTTCACTAACAAAATTTTATACTACAAAATTAACAATTTTCAGACTCCTACTTTTTAGGTGGATGAGCGGTTCATTTTCATGAAGGAATATGAGAATGCACATAGGTCCTCTCTCTCCACTTCTTTCTGAATGGCCTGGTTCAGTTCTGATGATTTTTTAATTCATATAAACAAAATTTTCCAGTATCATTTATAGGATTAATAAAATTTTCATCAGATATCAAGCTAACATGTATCTAACCAAATTATAAGTATATAGATAATTAAACTTATCAGATTTTAATTGATAATTGCTACAAAGATATATATTTCTCTGTTTTAAGTGAATTAATGGCTCACCAAACAGATCTACATACTAGTCCTCAGAACCAGTTAATATCTTAGCCTGTATGGAAAAAGAGACTTGATTGATGTGAATAAGTTAAGCAATGTGAGATAGGGGAATTATTCTGGATTATCTATGTGAGCCCAATATAATCAGAGTCAGAGAGAAAAATGAAATAATAGTAGCAAAGGCTGAAGTGAAGCAACTGCTGGAAGAAGAGGCCACAAAACAGACTGTAGGCAGCCCCTGAGAGCTGGGAAAGGCAAGAGAAGGGGTTTTCACCTAGAGCCACTAGAGTTAAGGCAGTTCTGCCAGTGCCTTGAGTTTAGCCAAGAGAAACTGACCTGGTAGTTCTGACCTCCAGAACTGCAAGAGGACAAATTTGTGTTTTGTTAAGACCCTAAATTGTGGTAATTTGTTATGGCAGCAATAGAGAATTAATGTACTCTCTAAAGTGGTATCACTTTTTACCCCACATTACCCTCCAGTAATTTGTGCAAAATAGTTTTACTTTAAAAGGCTCTAAGTGTTTTAAGGTCAGATTCTGTGCCATATTTGTCTTAAGTCATAGTAATAGTCATCATATCATAGTAATGATCATCATATTTCTTAACATAGTGCATTTTACTATGTATTTCAAATATAAACCTTAATCTCATAAGCAATCCAGTCTATTTAATGGAAAGTTCCCAAAAAATAGTAATTGTAAGAATTAAAAAGAAAAGGTTATGTGACAAATGAAAATCCATGGTCTAATTAGAAAATATTCAGTGTGAGATATTAAACTTTCCGGTATTTTCTGAGCTCATCTCTCTAGCATTTTGTCTTTGGGTGGGAACAAGTGTTTTAACCAAAATATATTGAAAATGTTACCTATTTTTGCCAGAGTAGCACTATTTAGGTGACTTTAATGGAAAATGTAAATGCTGGTTTTTTTTCTCCATGGTTTTGTATGAATAGAAGTTAGAAATAAAAATATCATCAGAGCAAACAGGCAACCTACAGAATGTGAGAAAATTTTTGCAATCTATCCATCTGACAAAGGGCTAATATCTGGAATCTACAAGGAACTTAAACAAATTTACAAGAAGAAAAAAACAAATCAAATCGTGGGCAAAGGATAAGAACAGGCACTTCCCAAAAGAAAACATGTATGCGATCAACGAACATATGAAAATAAAAGCTCAGCATCACTGGTCATTAGAGAAGTGCAAATCAAAACCACAATGAGATACCATCTCATGCCAGCTAGAATGGCAATCATTAAAAAGTCAGGAAACAACAGATACTGGCGAGGCTGTGGAGTAATAGGAATGATTTTATACTGTTTGTGGGAGTGTAAATTAGTTAACCATTGTGGAAGACAGTGTGGTGATTCCTCAAGGATTTAGAACCAGAAATACCATTTGACCCAGCAATTCCATTATTGGGTATATATCCGTAGGATTATAAATCATTCTACTGTAAAGACACATGCACACATATGTTTATTGTGGCACTATTTACAATAACAGAGACGTGGAACCAACCCAAATGCCCAGAAATGATAGACTGGATAAAGAAAATGTGGCACACATATGCCATGGAATACTCTCAGCCATAAAAAGAATGTGTTCACGTCCTTTACAGGAACATGGATGAAGCTGGAAGCCGTCATCCTCAGCAGACTAACACAGGAACAGAAAACCAAACACTGCGGTTTCTCCCACACATGGGGGAGTTGAACAATAAGAACACATGGACCCAGGGAGAGGAACATCTCAAACTGGGGCCTGTATTGGGATGAGGGACAATGGGAGGGAGAGCATTAGGACAAATACCTAATGCAGGTGTGCTCAAAACCTAGATGATGGGTTGATGGGTGCAGCAAACCACCATGGCACATGTATACCTACGTAACAAACCTGTACATTCTGCACATGTATTCCAGAACTGAGAGTAAATTTAAAAAAAAAGAAATATATTGGTGGAGTTTGGGAAATTTAAGCCTTTCAGTGTTAGAGAAATTAAGAAGGATATTCTAAGAAGGTGGTGTATGTTTAAGATTCCTCAATTTTTATTTTATAATTATACTTTGTGGAGTAAAATAATTGGATTTGCTTTTCTTTTTGGTGGAGATGAAACAGGAAAACTGATTGGTTTCTGGTTTTTCATGTGGTTTGCAGAAAAAGAACAAAAGCCCCTTAACTGTAGCAGAGGCTGTAGTTTGCTTAATCTCCAGCCAATCAGCATCAAAGGCCCAAGAAGCTATTAACCACAAGTTACTACTTTTAGGGTCTAAGGACATCCTCGAGGCCCCACGTGCATAGCTACGCTTAAGTTTTAACTCATGGTAACCTCCTCATTTTAATGCTCAGGACCAAAGGTGGATATGTAAAATGCTATTACATATAGTGTATGAGGAAGCATGTAAAGCCCTGTGCAAGTGCTAGAGGAACTCCTCCTATGCATTCCCTCACGAAATTCCTCCCTGTAGAAAGGCCCCATAAAACTAACCCACGTATCACCCTTGGGGAGCAGCCCACTCGTTTCCTTTCACAAACTAAATTTTGCTGACTTCTCTTGTACACAGACTAAATAAAGCTTTGTCTTTCTGGCCATGTCTGGTCTTCTCTTAATTTCTATCCTAGGAGATGACAGGAATGTATGGGGCTGCCAATAATATCTCATGGCACCCCAGATGGGACCCTCCTTTCAGGGTCCTGTGGGAGTGAGGAAGGTTGCCCAGAGGATGGAGGCGACTGACCAGTGGTGAACAAAAGCAGCCACATTGTACCACTGCTTCTGCATTGACACCTTGGTGAGTCAGATCCAGACTCCAGATCGGTACCCATTCCCTTTTCTTTTTCTCTTTCTCTCTTTTCCTTTCCAGCTCACCCTTCCTTCCCTCACTTTGACATTCTTTCTTTACAGCTTGTTACACCTCTTGGGAGTTTTATTTCTACTGAGGTATTTCATTAGGAGAGTCAGGGTATTGCCAACCAGCCCCACTGATGTTAAGCTAGGAATTACCTAGGTTTCTTTGATTTTCTGTGGGCAATTGGAGTGAGTCCAGCTTTCCCATTCGTGTTGAACAAGGAAGTTTTCCCCGTTTCTGTGCCTGCTAGGTATTAGCTGGCAACCTAGAGTTCTCTCTGGCCTTGAACGTTGGAAGCGTCTCTCAAATATTTCCCTTGACTCTTACCTTCTTTGTAAGTCCTAGAAGTTTGCAGTTTGTTTTGTCAGTTTTCTGAAAGAAAATGTGTCCCAGTCACTGGTCCTTGTTGCCTGTATGAACTAACCCTTCACAGTCCCTGGAAGAAGACCTTACTCACTAGGCCAGATCACCTCTGACCCCTTTTGGTTTGTCTAGCCTACCATCTGATTTCTTATTACAGAGTCACTGTTAATGAATGTGGGAGTAGAGTGACCACTACTTGAAATTAGTGCAAAGTAAAGAAATCAGATTTTAAAAACCAAGGGAAAAAGATTTTAGATCTAAATGGTCTCAGACTCCTCCCTCAGAAAACCCCTCTTTCTATATCCTCTTTAGTCTGTTTAGCCCTGGCCAGGGATCTGGAGGAAGCAGGCTGAGTGGGACCAGGATCATTACAACAAACTTTGTGACAGTCGGAGTTGAGGGTTTCATGTTCGCCGGGTCCTTTGATTGCAGGCCATCAACTCTACCATGGGAAACTCCCAGGGTCCTAAAAGATTCCTCCATAATGTATATTCTCAATAACTGGGATAAATTTAAATGAGATAATCTAAAAGAAAAACAAGCTCATGATCTTCTGTAACGTCACTTCGTCTCAGTATCCCCTGGAGGACCAAGAGAAATGATCTGAGAATGGGTTTTTGAATTATAATACCATTTTACATTTGAATTTACATTGTACAATGCCTAATGAATGGGTTGAAATTCCATACATGCAGGCCTTTATGAAATGACATCAGGATCCCAAACTTCGGGACTCCTGCTGAGTTTGTGTGGCATCTCTTAAACGATTGAAAGAGGAGCCCGCTTCTGCCTCTGATCTTGACACTCTAGGTCACTAGGTACTTTTCTTCTCATGGGTCCTCCTTCCTCCCACTCTGAGCCTGCTCTCCATCTGACTAGGTCAGGGAGGCGTTCTTCTTCTACTCCCCAAGAACTTCTGGTGATAATCCTAATGGGGCTCCCAATCAGTTCCAAGTAAATGCCTTCCTCCACGGTCCCATCAGACCAGAGCTGCTTTCCCCACTGGGATGGATGGATGGGACTGGAGGGACAGCTCAGGTACATGTACCCCTTTCAACGTCGGACATAAGCAAATGCAAGGATCAGTTCAGCCAGTTCTCAGAAAGTTCAGATATGCTTAGAGATGAATTTACAAAGTTGGGCCTACTCCTGTCTTTTTTTTTTTTTTTTGGCTTGGAAAGATATTACAATAGTTTAACTCGTTGTATTCCTTATGAAAAAGCTCAGATTTTGGGAAAGGTTAGAGAATATGCAGATGAGACAGCCAGATCTAATTCTGGCCATGTCGTTTACCAGGCATCTGGTGAGACATTCCCTGAACAAAACCCACAGTGGGTTTATAAGGATAGAAGGGATCAGCTAAAGATGAACCATATCCTTAACTGCATACCGGAGGGAATGAGGAAATGCCAGACAAAGCCAGTAAACTATAACGAAGTGAAGGAAATTACTCAGGAAGGGAATGACAATTCAGCTGTGTACCTTAACAGATTCTCTGAGGCTTTCAGAAAGTAAACTGATACAGACCTGAGGCATGCAAAGGGTTGTACACTTCCAGCCATGCATTTCATTACCCAAGGGGCACCAGACATTCAGAGAAAGCTCCAAAAGTTGGGAACCAGCCCCCAGATCCCTCAGGCAGCATTGATAGCATGGGCCTTAAAGGTCTTTAATAATCAGGACTAGCCAGAGGAAGATGAGAAAAACAAAATAATGAAAAAGAAAAGCACAAATTTGGGCTGCCATAATTTCAAGTGCTGCCACCAAGCCTGCCTTCAGTCTGGGGTGAGCATCCTGACTTCTAGGATAAGTATGAATCCCAGGTATTGAACCTGTGTCTGGGAGATGGGAGATCTGGGCCTTTGAGGGAAAGACCCTATATCCCCATGTAGCCAAGAAATTTAAGATTTTATCAGTATTTTCTTGAAAACTATGGAAGTCCTCACTAGCTATAAGCAAGTCATCTGCATATTGTAGTAAGGCTCCATTGGTAAGTTTAAGGTTTCTAAGGTATTTTGCCAGGGATCACTCAAAGAGATGGGGCCACTATCCTGAAACCCCTGGAATAGCCTTATCCAGGTATATTGGAAAGTTTCCTTGGCTTCTGGATCTTTCTACTCAAGGAAAAAATATAGGTGGAGTTAAGATATAATAGTATACAAAAGAAAGCATCCTTTAGATCCAGCGCTGTATAAAACTGAGTGCACCTAGAAATTGGGAGAGGAATGTGTAAGGTTGGGAACTATAGGATAAATGGGAACAAGAGTCATGCGCTACCAAAGGTCTTAAACAAAGCAATATTACCCATTTGATCCTTCACAGGCAGAATTGGAGTATTACATGGGGACTGGTAGGGCTGAATTAGCCCATCCTGTAGAAATTTTTCCAGAAAAGCTGGTATCCTTGCAGGGTTTCTGGTCTCAATGGATATTTGGGGTTTGCATGGGTAGGATGCTCCTGGCTTGAGTTTTACATTAAAAAGTTCTGTACTGATGGCTCTTCTCTGAGTACTGATGTCCCATACACACTTTGTTACTGTATTTCCTCTGGGACAGCAGGTGGTTTTTGACTTTGGGGATCCAAAAGGGCCACTAAATAGAGTCCTTTCTCAGTGAGTAGTGAGACTTGTATGCCTTTCCCTTGGAGGGAAACTGAAGGTTCCAACTGGGATAACAAGTTATGACTCATTAAAGGAAGGGGACACTCAGGGACATATAGGAAGGAATAAGTAACAGCCTTAGGTCCAATTTTCTAAGGAAAGTTAAATTGCCTTACATTTGATTGGCCATTTATCCCTGTCACCATACAGTCAGCACTGAAGAAAACTCAATAGGTTAGGTCATGAAAAAATAGGCAGCTTCAGTATCCAATAAGAGCTCAGTGTTCCTACCTGTCACATAGAGGGTGATTTGAGGCTCCACCAAGGTGATGATGATGGAATTTCTCGAAACTTCAAGACTGAAGCTGGGCAAGCACTTGAACCCCTCAGTCAGAGGGAATAACCTTCTCATCCAAGTTGCTATAAAAGGAGTAGGCTGGAGAGGCTCACTTCATCTTGACTTCCCAGAACAGAGAGGACAATGCTTTCTCCAGCATCCTTCCTTCTTGCAGCTAGCACACTGGTTTCATCCCGGCTTGCTGATGCCAGGAGTGGTTTAACCACATCTCATCCAGGGTTTCTCTGTTGCCTAGAGTTCCCTTGGTGGCAGGGAAAGGTTAGAGAATATGCAGATGAGACAGCTAGATCTACTTCTGGCCATGTCGTTTACCAGGCATCTGGTGAGACATTCCCTGAACAAAACCCACAGTGGGTTTATAAGGATAGAAGGGATCAGCTAAAGATGAACCATATCCCTACTAGTAAAAAAGAGTTGCAGGGATTTTGGGGTATAGCAAGCTTTTGTCAAATTTGGATCCCAAAGTTTGGCCTCATAGCCAAATCTTTTCATAAGGCATTCAAGGGTGGAGAAAAAACAATTCCACTGGGATGAGGCCTGCCGGCAAGCATATGAAACCCTAAAATCTGAGTTAGGGCAAGCCCTGCCCTGGGACTCCCTGATTTATGAAAGCCTTTCTTCCTGTTTGTGCATGAGATGTCTGGGCAAGTTCTGGGAGTCCTAATTCAGAAGGTAGGGCCCGTCCAAGAGCCAGTGGCCTAGTTTTCAAAGCAGTTATTCCCAGGATTCCAGGGGTGGCCTGGCCTTAGAACAGTGGCAGCCACCAGCCTTCTGGTCAGTGAGAACTATAAACTCATTCTAGGCCAACCCCTTCAGGTTTATACTTCTCATCACATCCAGAATATATTAGAAATAAAAGGGCACCACTTTTTGACTGGGGGAAGGTTTACTCAGCACATAAGAAAAATAATGGAGCCCAGAAGGCAGAATATGTATGCTACTGTCAGCCTACATCGAACCATAGAGGGAAAAGCACTTCAGTTCAGGAAGCTGAGCTCAAAACCCTAGTTAGATCTCAGGAAAAAGGAAAGACTTTATATCCTCATTCTAAATACGGACTCCCAGGGCTCACACTTACGCAGCTGTCTGGAAAGAGAGGGGAATGTTGACTGCTAGGAACTCTCCCATAAAACACAGGGAGGTGGTTCTATCCTTCCTTGAAGCAGTTCGGCTCCCTGCCCAGATAGCTGTCATGCAGTGTAAAGGGCACAGAAAGATAGTTCCTTAATCAGCCAAGGAAACAGCAAGGCTGATAAAGCTGCCAAACAGGCAACTTGACACTTCTACCCTTGTAATTATGCCCTCCACTTTGCCTTCAAGTCCCCAGCATAGTCAGAACAAAAACTGGCAGAGGAGGGGAATATTATTTAAATGGTTACGGTGGCAAGAAGATCAACAAGGACACCTCTTCCTACCAGAAGCCTTCTAATGAAATATCATCAAAAGCCTTCATGAGGCAACTCATTGTAGGAGGGAATCACTACGGAATTTAATTCAAAATCACCTCGTGGACAAGGCTTTAAAAACCACAGTGGATCAGATAATTCAGGCATATGAAATTTGTCTTAGAAATAATTGCTGAGCCTATCCACTGGCTCCACCTTTGACTGCTTTAGTGCAGGACAGAGGAACCTATTCTGGAGAGGATTGGCAAATTGATTTTACACAGATGTCTCCCAAAGGTGGATTTAAGTATCTTCTGTTTTTTGTTGACAGTTTCACAAGCTAGACGAAAGCTTTCCCAATGTGAACAGAGAGGGCAACTGCAGTTTGTAAATAGATGCTTAAATAAATAATTCCTAGGTTTAGGCTTCCAGCTTTCCGACAAAGTAACAACAGGACACTTTTATCACTCGGGTTACCCAAAGATTGTCCAGCAGTCTTAGCATCCAGGACGAACTTCACTAAGCCTGGCATCCTCAGTCCTCTGGGAAGGTTGAGAAAATGAATCAAACTCTTAAAAGAGTCTTCTATCGGCGGGGCATCGTGGCTCATGCCTGTCATCCCAGCACTTTGGGACGCCCAGGCAGGCGGATCACCTGACATTGGGAATTCAAGACCAGCCTGACCAACATGGAGAAACCCTGTCTCTACTAAAAATACAAAAAACAAATTAGCCGGATGTAGTGGTGCATACCTGTTATCCCAGCTATTCGGGAGGCTGAGGCAGGAGAATTGCTTGAACCTGGGCGATGGAGGTTGCCGTGAGCTGAGATCATGCCATTGCACTCCAGCCTGGGCAACAAGAGCAAAATTCCATCTCCAAAAAAACAAAAAAACGGTCTTCTATCAACTATGACAAGAAACCCAAGAATGATAGATTAAGCTCTTCCTAGTTGCTTTACTATGAATAGGAGCTGCTTTACAGTGAAATGTAAAGCACGGCCCCTTTGAAATGAGCTTTGGGTGTCCTTTCCTCAAAACAAGCAAGATAAAGATGTAAATTAGCCTGTAAAATACATTATTAACTTATTACAAGTTCAGTGAGCAATCACCCAACGTGGTAATAAAATACTACCCCGGCCAGGTAAAAGGGTTTTCATCATCTCCCTATTAGCCCAGGTGCACAAGTCCTACTCAAGATATGGCAAGAAGAAAGCCCAGAGGGTCAGTTACCTGAAAAATGGAAAAGTCATTGCCAGGTTATCTTGGCCACTCCAACAGCTGTAAAGCTGGGAGGGTTTCCTAGTTGGGTACATGTCTCTAAAATAAAACCTTTTACTTCTCCCAACGAACATAGCTACTCAGAAGACTCAGAAACAATCTACTCCTGTAAGCCAGTATAGGACCTCAAGTACTTGTTCAAAAAGGTGCCTCCAGAGGACAGTAATAAAGCTAAATGACACTCCCCCACAAATAACTGATGCAGGTCTACTTAGTCTCGTTCTTCTATTTCTTTTTGGTTTTTGGCTTTTTTGAGAAAGGGTCTTGCACTGTCATTCAGGCTGGAATGCAGTGGTGCAGTCACGGCTTGTGACAGCCTCAACCTCTGAGGCTCAAGCAGTCCTCCCACCCCAGCCTCCAGAGTAGCTGGGACAGCAGGTGTGCATCGCCACACCCAGCTATTTCTTTTTCATGTATTTACTTATTTATTTTGTACAGACAGGGGTCTTACTATGTTGCCCAAGTTGGTCTCGAACTCCTAGGCTCAAGGAATCTTCCCACCTCAGCCTCCCAAAAGTGCTGGGATTACAGGCATGAGTTCACTTCACCTGACCTCCTTTTTCTGTTGTTTGCTAGTATTTTCTTACTAATTTGTATGTTCAGTTTGCTCTGCCTGCTTCTCCACGGATGGAATTAAGACTTGCATTTTGCCCTAAACATTTAGCCGTGCTTTCACTATACTTTCTTTTATGTCTTGCTTTACTCTTTTACCTTCAATTTGGGTGCAAAGCTTCTGTAGCCAAAATAACTTGATCAACTTCTCTAATGGCATCAGTAAAGGGGAATAGACCTGGCTCTTATTCTAGCAGCTCCTCGGGGAGGGTTCACTTACCATGAGCTTACTTTGTACAACTTAATGCAACAGAAAGGGCATATGATGGACCTGGCAAGGCAGGCACTGGAGGAACTAAAAATCTCCCTAAATTCTCTTGCTAACATGGTGTTGGACCTACATGTCCAACATGGACATTAGACCTACATGGACCTACATTGGACCTACATGTACTTGGCACTACATTACTTATTAGCTGAACAGGGTAGCATTTATGCAGTCACCAGCACATCCTTCTACACTTGGGTAAATACTACAGAGCAAGTAGATGTTAACATCCAAGCAACTTATAATCAAGCAGAATTATTACGCTCTTTGGGCAAAGGGGATTCAACAACAGACTCAATGTGGAATGCTCTCAGTTCAGCATTACACTCCATAACCTGGTGCTTCCTTTCTTAGGCTTCTAACTTGTTCCAGAGACCACCAATCTAGAACCATACTGGTCCTTCCACTAAGCCATGATAGATTTCTACTCTGCTCCAGAATAGATGTAGGAACTGCATCCATGCTCAGCAGGAAATAGCTCTAGAAGAGACCTTCGCCCAAAACCCTCTTAAGAATAAAAAGGATAAAATCTCTCAAGAGGGGAAAAAGACAAGTGACCTGATTCATTTTCTGTTTTGATGTGATGTGCAAAAAAAAAAAAAAAAAGCCTCTTATTCAGGTTGTAACTTAATCTCCAGCCAATCAGCATGAAAGGCCCAAGAAGCTGTGAACCACAAGTTCCTGCTTTAGGAGGGTGAGGACTTCCCCGAAGCCCTACATGCACAACTAGGCTTAAGTTTCAACTCATAGTAACCTTTTTCTCATTTTAATGCTAAAAAACAGGTCCAGAGGTAGATATTTAAAATGTGAATGCTACATGCTGCGAATGAAGATGCATATAAATAGATGTATGATAGAGTCACTTGTGCCTTACATATATCTTCATACACTGCATGTAACATTAGCATTTCACGTGCCCTGATGAAACCCTTCTCTATATAAAGACCCTATTAAACTAACCCACAGGCTACTCTTGGGGAGCAGCCTGACCATTTTCTTTCACAGTGCTAAGTTCCCTTGTGCACAACTAAATGAAGCTTTCTCTTTGCTGCTACGTCTGTAATCTCTAGATTTCTATCCTAGGAGATTACAAGAACCTACAGGGCTGCTAGTAACAGAAAAAGAAGCTGTTCTTTACATGTAACCCAAAACCTAAAATGGAGTAAAATATATATATATATATATATATATATAATATATATTTATATATAATATATATATATATATATATATATATATATATATATATATATATATATATATAAACTGTGATTTGGGGTAGGAATTCTTAAAGGAGAAGAAAACAGAGAGGGTTTACCTTTCTAAATAGAGCTTCCAAACATACCTTGAAAAGTTATCTGATAAGAGAGAAGTTGAGTGCATATCAAAACGCAGGCTACAATGACTCAGCCTTGTGCTACAGAATTGTGGTTTGTCTTTTCCTTAGGTAACTCTACTGTGTGGACAGCTTATAATATCCAGGAAACTTAGTGAGGTGGTGGTGAGAGATCTTCATATCTATCCTGAGGAGAGGCAAATGTGAACAAATCATATTGAGATTGAGAATGAGATAAGACCATGAGATCCATGTGATTATACCTTTTAAACTATCTAATTAAAAAGAAAAAGTTCATTGTTGAGAGACATTTTTTATAGGTATTTCATGTTTCTGCATGTTTTTTAACCTTTTATTTCAGTGTAACTTTTCAAGGACATTGAAAAGCCTTGTAATGTACTGGTAGTGTTTTCCTCTAGATAAAGGGCAGGTTTATTTGATGTTTAATAATATCTCTACACAGGGCAAGGTTTGGAGTTGTTTTTGTGCAGCCTCCTTATAAAGAGCCAAGGTTTCCTGTGCATGCAGCATTCACTTGTGCTGCTCCCTGTCACCCCTGTGATGTTTGGTGGGACGAGGAGAGTTGGCATAAACATGAAACTCATGCTGCTGACTCTGTAGTGAGTACTGAAGTTCTCTGTCTTTAATCGAGGAGATCACAACTTTTGCAAAAATCCATGAAACTATGGCAAGTTGATTTTTATGGCAGAGGAAAATCTCAGATCCAACACATTGAAGCAAGTTATTGACATTCAACTGAGTTGTTTTTTCAATGGTAAATTTAGAATTCTCGTATTTATTGATTTCATTTAAATCTATACTTTTATGCTATGTATGATGACATAAGTGATATAGCATGAAAACTGATTTAGCAATTCTCAAAATGTATTTCCCAGACTATTTTCATGAGGATCTCCATGAATATCTGTTAGGTGTATATATCCTTGGGTCAAGCACCACAGTTATTGTAACAAAATCTTTAGGAGTGACGTAGAGGAATCTAGGGTTTAAAAATATTCTGAGGCAATTCTGAAGCACTCTTCTTCCTTTCCATTTGTTACATTACTTTGTGTTTTAAAGTTAAATGTTTTGGTTTATCGGGAAGCAGTTCTTGGACAAATAGATTTACTTAGAAAAAATAGGTTAGAGAGAAGGAATTAGTTTTCTAGCTCTGTCAAAACAAACACAAGATTTCACACTTAAAATTCTTTTGAGTTTCTAAGCAGTCTATGATAATACTGTCATCACTTTATATTTTTAGGTTTGTAAGTTTAGCTCCTACAAGGTTGCTTTTAGTTTGTTTTGCTTTTAAGCCATGAATTACTCCATCTGCAGTTTTTACCGAATCGGTGTTGCTGACTTATCTGTTTTACTTAGAGGCCCAAATAACATTTCAGTAGGTAGAGATATGTATATTATTGGGAAATAATCAGAAATAATAACAATAATAATAATTATTATTATTTTGAGATAGAGTTTTGCTCTGTAGTCCAGGTTGGAGTGCAGTGGCTTGATCTTGGCTCACTGCAACCTCTGCCTCCCGGGTCCCAATTCAAGCAAATCTCCTACCTCAGCCTCCCATGTAGCTGGGATTACAGGCATGAGCCACCATACCCAGCTAATATTTATATTTTTTTAATAGAGACGGGGTTTCACCATGTTGGCCCTTCTGGTCTTGAACTCCTGACCTTGTGATCTGCCCACCTCGGCCTCCCAAAGTACTGGGATTACAGGCGTGAGCCACCATGCCTGGCCCAATAATCAGAAATTATCTCATATTCAAAAAGGATTCAAGTAAAATATTTTTATTTGTTAACAAAGTGAAAATTATAGAGTTAATGCAATAGGCTGAAAAGAGTGTGGCTATGGATTAAATTCTAGCTCTTTCTCTTGTTGGTTTGAGATTTTTCAAGAAATAACAATCTTTTAATCTGATATAAAGTGGAAATGTTTAGATGGGAAATAAATTATCAACTAACTTGATAATAACTGTTTCCCTATCACTATAGCTTTTCAAAATTTTGTGTTTCAGTTGTAAAATAGGAGTTATCTTTCTGCTTTGAATTCTCCTACTCTGACTTGAACAATGGTGCTTAAAATTTTTTGAAACTATTTCAATGTCTCTGCCTCTATAAATTTAACTTGGAAACTCTTAAGTTAGAAAATATCCCCAAATAATCTATTTTAAAAATTTCGAAGTACTTTAAAGGAATGAATTCTGTATGATAATTTCATTAATAGATTTACTATCTTTTCTATTTCTATGAACATTTTACTTTAGTAAAATGTACTTGTGTGCCATTGAATTTTGCACAAAACATACTAAAAATAACTATTTTTTAAAAGGTAGTATGTTAGAAATTGGAAATTAATCAATGAGTTAAAGAATTAACTTCCATAATCAATTGACTTTTACTTTATAAATCTGTCCTAGATATCTCAGAAATGTGCATTATGTGCTCTACAGATATAAGAATATAGGTACTATATCAATCAGAATTAGTGTTGGCTACATACCGAAGAAACAACTCAGATTAAGGACTTAAACAAGATTCAGTTTATTTATTATCCCACGTTAAAGAGACACAGAAGTGTCGGGCTCCAGCTGATGTGGATGCTCTGTGTGTTCTGACCTAACCTTATTTTATCTCAGCCTGTGTCTTCTACCTCATGTAGGAGGAATCCATGATCATGCATTCCAAGAAGCAGAGAAAAGAAAGAGTTTTAGGAAATTTATACTTCTTCTACTTTAAGAGAGAGAGAGATAAAAAAAATCTTTCCCGAATGCCGCTTTATTTTCTTACCTTTTACTAGAACAATTTAGTCTCATGGTCACACTTAGCTGCAAAGAAATATTAGAGCATAACAGTGACTTTTATTTCAGATAACAATATTACAATGTTACCAGCTAATAATAGGAATTTGTTATACTGAGGAAGGAAATAGTTGGTTTTGGGGAAGTCTATTAAAATCTTTGCCACAAATATCAAATGAAATTATTGGGAGGAGCAAAAAAGGAGTTGACATATGCATGTATTCATATTGGGAACCTTTTAATATTTCAAGAAATTTCTTTAAGAAGTATCTAACTACCAAAAAGTTAATTTGCCTACTGAAAGAGGCAGCTTAATCTCAGTTAAAAAGAAAAGAAAACAAACAATAGCAACAAAAAATCCTCTGAACAGCCTCATCTCTTCCACTTCTTCAATGTGTAAATGTATGCTGTCAAAAATAGTTTGCTATGTTACTGACATTATCTGTAATTAAAAATGTTTGTTATTACCTCAAGTAAATATTCAGATGCACAAGGCTGACAGTATAATATGTAGGATAATAAATACTGAAATTTTCAGGAGCAAATTCCTCATAGCTTATTTTACTTGATCTCTCTCTGTCTCTGTCTCTTTCTCTCTCCCACTACATATTATATTTGAAAATGTTGTGAAAAATAATAGATAATGCCTTTTATGATATTTAATTTATACATATTAAGCACATGAGGAATGTACAAGGCTATGTGCTAGGTGACAATTAATTTTAAAAAATCATTGAAAAGCAAAAGTAATATGGAGTATGTAATCTACACTTTCTTTTATGAAGTTAAACTCAGTTAAAAAATGTTTATTTTTGAATAACAGATATAAATTAGCAAATGATTAAAATATTGATGTTCATGTAAAATGAAGAAAGAAAGTAGAGATACCAAGCCTGGTTATGATTCCTCAATGTCAAGTGTCCTGAAATCCTTTCATCTTTCCACCCACCACATAGCCTTATGTTTACATTAGATGACGTTCCAATCATCATATTCTCATTACAAATAAAGGAAGATAGGGCACAACAAGGAATTTGCTGACTGAATCAACCCAAATTAATAAGTTTTGCTAGAAGCCCTATTGACTGACATCTGACCAAAAAATTGAGTCAAAGCATTGATCACATACCTACTCATCTCAAAGAGAGGCTTAGTCTTAAAAAAAAAAAAAAAAAAAAAAAAAAAAAGAAATGAACTTTTTCAGCTGGCTATATCAGTCCTCTTGAAAGCAGAGTCCTATCTTTAAGTGTGAAAAGGACACTGGACACTGGGTAAATATGAGTCTCAGCCACAGTGTGACCTCACAGAAACTTTCAAAAAATATATGTCCTTTACAGTAGCCCAAGATTTGTGAGGCGAAGATGCCTCCATGACCCTAACCACCTTTTGGGAAATGATCAGACTTCTGGCCCTCAGTGGGGACTTAACCCCATTTCAGCAGTTAGCAACTCTGTATAGAGAACAGTGAAATAGCACTAAAAAGAAAGCATTTATCAAGAAACTAAAGGATTATTCTCCTAGAGAATTTTTCTCTTAACCTTTCTAGAGAAACAAATACCAAAACCAATTATCTTCTTTTAGATAAAAAATAGAGGAGAACATTGTTTTTACAGGAAAGAAAATTGCCTGAGACCTCAGGACTACATTTCTCATTGTCTTAAGAAATATTTCGTACAACTGAACAGTACTGTGCAGTCCCATATCTTCACCTCAAACTACTGTCTTCTCTAATAATTTGTCTACCTGTAATTACTAATGGCACTTGCAGTTTCTTCACATAAACAATTGTCAGTAAATCTGTAGTCAATTTTCTTTACTAAAATCAGATTCTGATAAATAAATTTGATATTCAATATCTCCATGGAAACAGAGTTTTGAAAATAAGTCTTGATAATAATCATGGCTTACTAAAAATATCATTGCACAATTTTAAATGGCCTTCTTAATTGTAACAATATTCAGAGAATAAGTAAATTATTAAATATACATGTTTTGGCATTATCCAATATTTCTGTGTTTAAATTCCCAGAAAAAGACATAAAATTTCCCATGTAGATTGTTTCAAAATAAAATTTTAAATCAGTATTTACTTGTTCTTGTATCCAAGTGCAGATCACAGAATAGGTTTTAAATTTACTTTTAAGACTCAGAAATTCAATATGACATCACCAATGATTTTTTAAAAGGTAAAACTTCAAATTTACACCTAGGTAGAAAGTTCCCCACATTCTCTTTTCATATTAAAGAAAAAGAAGATACCATGTACTTCAACCTGTGCTATAAGGAAGATAAGGTAAACCCAATTTGGGAAATAGGCAGTTATATTATTACAGTCATTTTATTTATTTATTAATTGGTTATCCACTAGATACACATTTTAATTCAAAATTGAATATGCTCTGGGTCTCTTGTGGGGTGTTCAATTTCCTAGGTTAAGAAAAATATTTAATGGTCAGCATCTACATTATCTGTTTACTTATCTCTTTTCACACACACAAAAAAATGGTACCTCAGTTACTTCCTCTCCCACTAGCTGCAATATCAGAGAATACTATGAGATGACACACAGTTCTAAATGGAATATAATCCAATGTCAACATTCATGGCACATCTAATAAGTGCTTTGGAAGGTCAAGACAGGGAAGTCAATATAGACTGGGGTTATTGGAAAGTTGACATATTTAAAATGACTTTAGAGGATTGCAAGGGTTAGAATGGAAAGATAAGAGGGGTCACTTCTCTGAGAAGAATAACCTTAGCAATATGACTAGTTTTTTTTTTAAGAAAAGAAATGGCTCAAAAACAAAATATACATTGTAAAAATAATGTTCTTCTCTATTTTTTATCCAAAAGGAGATAACTGGTTTTGATAATTGTTTCTCTAGAAAAGTTAAGAGGTACTGGTACCAAAACAGATACATAGACCAATAGAACAGAACAGAGGCCTCAGAAATAATGCCACACAACTACAGCCATCTGATCTTTCGCAAACCTGACAAAAAAAAAGCAGTGGGGAAAGGATTCCCTGTTTAATAAATGGTGTTGGAAAACTGGCTAGCAATGTGCAGAAAACTGAAACTATACCTCTTCCTGACACCTTACACTAAAATTAACTCCAGAGGGATTAAGTGTCTGAACATAAGGCCTAACACCATAAAAACCCTAGAACAAAACCTAGGCAAAGTCATTCAGTACAGAGGCATAGGCAAGGACTTCACAACTAAAACACCAAAAGCAATGGCAACAAAAGCCAAAATGGACAAATGGGATTGAATTCAAATCCAGAGCTTCTGTGCAGCAAAAGAAACAATCATTAGAGTAAACTGGCAACCAACAGAAGGGGAAAACCTTCTTTCAATCTACCCATCTGACAAAGGGCTAATATCTAGCATCTACAAAGAACTAAAACAGATTTACAAGAAAAAAACAAACCCATTCAAAAGTGGGCGAAGGATATGAACAGACATTTTTCAAAAGAAGACATATATGAGGCCAACAACATGAAAAAATGCTCATCATCACAAGTCATTAGAGAAATGCAAATCAAAACCACATTGAGATACCATATCGCGCCAGTTAGAATGGCAATCACTAAAAAATCTGGAGACAACAGATGCTGGAGAGGATGTGGAGAAATAAGAACACTTTTACATTGTTGGTGGGAGTGTAAGTTAGTGCAACCATTGTGGAAGACAGTGTGGCAATTCCTCAAGGACCTAGAAATAGAAACACCATTTGACCCAGCAATCCCATAACTGGGTATATACCCAAAGAATTATAAATCATTCTATTATAAAGACATATGCACGTGAATGTGCATTGCAGCACTGTTTACAATAGTGAAGACTTGGAACCAACCCAAACGTCCATCAAATATAGACTGGATAAAGAAAATGTAGCACATATACACCATGGAATACTATGCATCCATAAAAAATGATGAGTTAATGTCCTTCTTAGGGACATGGATAAATCTCAAAACCATCATTTTCAGCAAACTGACACAAGAACAGAAAAACAAATATCACATGTTCTCACTTGTAGGTGGGTGTTGAACAATAAGAACAGGTGGACACAGGGAAGGGAGCATCACACACTGGGATCAGCTGGGGGGGTCTAGGGGAGGGACAGCTGGGGGGTGGGGAAGGTGGGGAGGGATAATAAGGGGAGAAATACCAGATATAGGTGATGGGGGGATGAAAGCAGCAAACCACCTTGCCATGTATGTACCTATTGCAACAGTCCTGCATGATCTGCACATGTACCCCAGAATCTAAAGTACAATAATAAAAAAAATAGAAACTCTTGTCCAAGAGTGTAAGGGTAAGTGTCTCTACGTAATTTAGAGATAATAAGCTAGCAATGCATTTTAATGTAAATTTTAACATTATGAAATTCTGCATTTTGACTAGTTAAAATAGTAGGTATGATATATTGTTTGTTGATAAACATATTTATACAACAATTGAACTTCGGAAAACTACAGATTATAGTTTGAATCCTTTTCTAATCCTTAGAAAACTAAGGATTCTATACAAATAATTTACTATCTTGGATATCAAAAGGGGACAGTCAGACTCCTTTCTGGTATGTTGCACGTTACAAAGAAGCTTATTGGAGAATATCAAATTAGTATCATACACAGTGGGACAGAAGTTACAAGTATTTCTGTTAGACAAGCCAGAGTATCCATAAAGGCATATTTTTGTCTCTTCAAGTCCATGAACAAAGCCTGTTTCTAACTAGATGTGTCACGCTTTCAACAATAACCTAAAAAAGGCAATAAACGTAAGCATGTGCATATATGTGTGTGTGTAAAAGGAGAACCATAGGAAAAAAGACAACATTACAGATTCTTTTACGTAACCTAGTCCTCTCAGTGTTAAAGCAGTAAGGCTGACACAAAACAAATGAGAAATTCAGCTCAGCTTGAGTCAAAATGGCATACTTGTTAAAGAGAATTCTTTTGGGTAAGACTAACACAAATATACGGACTTGATCCAATAGATAACAGAGGATCATGATACATTCTTGAGCAGGATGGTAATGTGTTAAAATAAACAGTTTTAACATAGTAATTGAGGTGGCAGTTACAGTTATGAAGTTTCAAGAAATGGGGTAATGATGTCTTACACTTTGATGTGAACAGTGAAAAAAGAAAGCAAAGGGAGATCAAAGAGCTAGTTCTGAGACTTCAGCCTTGTTGAATCTTTTGGAATAAGTAATGTGAAAAGTTAGGTTTGACTTCTTCATTTTGAGTCTTGAAATTAGAATGGTTGTCTCTGCCATTGTAGGATAGAAGGGGAAAATGGAGATAAAGGGTAGAGGGGAAGGGCAGAAAGAGTTAATTTAAAGACAGTCTGAATTTGGGGTTGATGTGGGATGTCATGCAGAACTTTTGTGAATACAATTAGCTTTATCATCTGAAGACTTATTGAGAATCAAGTTTAAAATTAGAATTTGAGAGTTTCAATAGAGAAGCTAAGAATAAAGGCAGAGATTCAGATTGGTTATAAGAAGTGTAAAGGTGAAAAAATTCCATAATCAAAGATCCACAATTAAGAAGGCTTATAAACAATGGATAATTAGAAAGAGTAGAAAGAGGAAGAGAAAAGAAGATAATAGGGGTTCAATTACTGTGACATTTTGTATGCTAATTTTAACATTTTTGTGATATATAAATTTTGTCCCTCTGTTTCCACTAAAATTCCTTAGGAAAAAATACACTGAACTAAATTTAAGTTTTGTTTCCCTGTGTTTATGTTTAGTGGGTGCCTGAAAAAGTTTTGGAAAGGCTATTAGTCATAGGCCCTGGATGTTCCTGAACATTCTTGGGAAAATTTTTGACTCTATTGTCTTTACCAACTTCACAGTTGGGTTGCTAAATGAGGCCAAAAGGTCTCCAGAAATCGACCTTCTCCCTTTGGTTGTTAACTAGGTAATGATTAGGACAAAATAGGGTCATATGGACCTATTTTAAGAGATTTGAGATTCCACCCTGACCTTTCTATATGATAGATGTGGATGTAAGTAGGGGCTGATTGGGAAATAAAGGTGCAGTTACATCTTCTGAATTGGGACACAGAAATTTGTAGTGATAGAGAAGAAGCAAAAACTTCAGCATTTAGGAAATTAATATATTAGACCTTAGGAGGTTCACAAAGTGGGAGAGGACTATTAAGTTTCTCTTTGTTCCTTAACCGAGGACCACCATCTGAATCAAAGAGCAACTGAGGCTGACAATCTGACCTGCCATTAGGTTTGTCATCTCTGTCCGAATGCTATGAAAACAGAAAAACTCATATGGACATGACTAGCCCTGTGCTATGCTGCTCTGGTTGATGGCCTTAATGGTAGCTCAAAGTCAGTGTATTGAGACACACACACTACTGTACTTCTGTTTCTATATAAGTGATAAAATTTCATATACTTCTTATGTCTGAGCAGCCTTGTCATAAATGGTAGTTGAAGGTGCAAATATTCAATGACTATACCATGTGATTTATATGGATTGATGAGGTTCATATAAGAGAAGACTTGCTTTTGCTCACTGACAAAGCAATAAATCTTCCAAGTTCGGTAGTTCCTTCAGGTCTCCAGGTAACACAGCAAGCTGATATGCAGGCATCTATGATGGATCCTTTACATCCCATCATGGCTTAGGGGGAGCATAGGACCCAACACAAGCCAATATGAATTTCTGGCTACTGTTCTTCCTGTCAGTTATAAAGTCCTTTGTCATCCACCTAGGAGTTTGTGTCTTCTGCCGGGCTACACAAAACAGTAACAGGATAACTACTTTACTTGTAACTAGGGTAAAATCCCCAACCCTTCACAGTTCTTGACAAAAAAAAAAAAAAAAAAAAATCTTCTCTACTGCTTTGTGATGGAAAAATTCATCATTAGCAGAAAATTCCAGTAATATTTAGCCAAGATTATAAATTGCAGAATATGAATTTTTGTGCCTAACTACTGATTTGTTTTAGACTTTTGTAATTTAGATAAACCCCATGACCGCCTGATCCCTTGTCTTCCTCCTCGTATTTGTTATATGTAGATAGTAACAAAGATACATTTGTAAGTTTAGGTCTTCTTAAGTGCTTTGGCATGTTTGGATTTAAAAGAGTTTGTATCTAAAAATAAGGAGTAAAGTTTTTCACATGATAGAATTTTTGAAGTATTTTATTTCGTTTTATCTTCATTTTCCTCGGCACATTTTTATGAACTTTATAGATCTTAGAGATAACTACAAGGGAAATACCTTCAAGATCATCATACTAATTTTCAGAGAAATATTGGTGAAAACTATAAAAATCTATCACATGAATGTTGAATTTTGTAAACCAATTTCCTCCCTGATGAAAAACACTTTTATACTTAGCTAACTACAGACTCAGTGGTGACATTGCCTGTGGCATTCCTTAATATGAGAACAGGACATATGGTGGGGCATAATGGGGGATAATTGGCTTCACTTTCTCTTTTTGACTTACTTCCTTCCCTTCCTTCCTCCCTCCCTCCTTTCCTTCCCTCCTTCCTTCTTCCCTTTCTTTCTTTTCTTTGTCTTCTTTCTTTCCTTCCTTTCTTTTCTTTCTTTCTCTCTTTCTTCTCTTTCTCTCTTTTCTCTTTTTCTTTCACTAAACCTCACCAGTCACATCTTCCAGGGAACCAGCATGCAAATATATTTGTTTGAATGATTTTAATCATTGGGAAGATCTCTGCATTTTAAAAATATTAGTTTTAATTCCATTTAGAAATCGAAGGCAGAAGAATCATGTTTCAGTTCTAAGGATAAAAATTTGACGTCTTTGAAGAATTTGTATCTTTTTATGGTAATTCTTTATCATTTTCATGATAAACAATTAGATTAATATAGGATTAAGCACTTCAAAAAATACAAAATGTTCTATTTCCCTAAAGCATATGTATTAAAATATGTATTAAAATATACCATTAAAAAGTAACACAAACTTGGTTGCTTAAAACAACAGAAATTTTTATCTCACAGTTTTGATTCCAAAAGTCCAAAATCGAGGTGTTGACTAGGACATGCTCTGTCTGAAGTCTCTTGGGGAGAATCTTTCGTTTTCTTTCTCAGCTTCTGTTACCCCAAGTATCCTTTGGATTGTGGCAGCATAACTCTAATCTCCGCCTCTGTATTCATGTTGCATTCACTCCTCATGTCTCTGTCCTTTTCTCATAAGGATACCCATCGTATTGAATTAAGGCACTATCCTGCTTCGATATGACCTAATGTTAATCTAATTTTATCCGCAATGACCCTATTAAAAAAAAATTCCACATTCTGAAGTGCTGGGTGTTAGAATATTAACATATATTTTGGAGGTATATAATTCAACCCGTAACAGCACATCTCTCTCCCCACAAAATACAAGTTCTTTCCATATGTAAAATATATTTACGCTATACCAACATGCCCCAAAGTCTTAACCATTCCAGCTTCAATTTTGAGTGAAAACTCTCTCACTTAAGCAATATCAACTCAAAATCCCAAATGTCATCATTTAAATCAGTTATGGGTGATTTGGAGTATGATTCATTGGGGGGCAAAATTTCTCTTAATCTGTGAACTTGTAAAATTAGAAAACAAGTTATCTTCTTCCAAAATACAATAGTGGGATGGGCATAGAATAGATATTCCAAAACCAAAAGGGGAAATTTGAAGAAAAAGGGGCTCATGGGTTCTAAACAGTGGGAAAGCTTAGCAGGGTAAACTTTATTAGATGTCAGGGCCTGAAAATAATTCTCTGTGGCATGATACTATGCCTCTCAGCCAGTCTGAACAGTAGCCCTGCACTATTGGACTGCCTGCTGTCCAGTAGAATTTCCTTTCACCACTGTCCTTCAGAGACGTCCTGGAAAGGGCCTAGAGTAGCACAACAGTTCACTTTCAAGTGGAGCCTGGATATCATGCAGAATCATCTGGAAACCAGGCTCAAGGTTTCTCTTCCTCAGTCAGTTGATTATAGGGAACTCTCCATGAGGCTGCAGACACAGGCTGAGAGAGAGAAGGCAACATAGCAGGAGAAGGGGTCAGATGTATTTGGCTCATTTTTAATGAAAATTCCTTGTGCCTTCAGGGCCTGCTCAAGTCCAATCTCTTACACACTACTTTCTTCTGATGATGTACCCATCCAACTTTATGTCTTGCTGGGTCAGACAGCACTCAGTTAATGATGAGCAGCTCAGTTCACATGGTGACTAGGTGGCCCATGGTTAATCCTTCAATCTTTTCTAAGTCCCAGTACAGGGAATTAGAACTTCAGCATATCGTTTTAGGGGAAAATTCCATCCATAACAGCGTATTTATTAACAATAGTAAGTATATTTATTTTTAGTGAACTATTACTGTGTTTACAATGTTAAACATACTGTTGAGGCAATTCTAGCTTTGTCTTATTCTAATGATTTGGTTTTTAAACATAAGATAACAAATGTCATTATTAATCAGCCAGGTGCAAATGTTTATTTTTGTTGACAAATCATACTGAGTAAGTAGAAGGTCATTGGAAGTTTTCATCTCAAATTCCAAAGTGCTTAAATTAAAATAATGATACCTATTACTAATAACTGTCACTCATCCATTTACTCAACAAATATTAATATGTTCCTAGTATATTGCAGACATGGTCCTAAACTCTGAGACATGGTAAGAAGCAAAACACAGACTCTTTTTTTCATTGATCTTACATCTTAGGGAACTGAGATAGAAAATAAACAAACACATTTAAAATATATGACAAATTCAGGTCATGACTGATTTATCAGTGTTATAAAAAATAAAATAGAATTTTAAAAGGATAATTTAGTTGGGCATATTAAATAGATCAGCTTTGCACCAGGCATTTTACTATTTCACAAGCTATTACATTGAAATTTCACAGTATTTATAAAATAAATTTATAAAATATTTCTATAAGTATTATATTTTAATTTTAGAGGTAAAAAATGAGTCACAGACATTGTGTAACATGTCTATAATCACTCAAATAGTTGATGAGGAGTCAGTAATCAAATTTAGGTCTGTCTTACATTAGAGAGTATGCTTTCACAAACTTTACACTACATCTGCATGGTAGTTTATGTTGTGTCCAATATAGATAAATAACCAAAAATTGTTCTGGAGGAATATACTATGCTTACTGTCACACATTAATCTTCTTTTTCCAATTCCTACAATTTGTCATATATAACTAGTGCTTTATCGTAATCAATTCTATTATTTGGTTCTATAACTGTGCTGCATATTTTGGTTATAACACATTCGTATCAACTTGTTTTATTTTCATAACAAAATTTATATTTTCATATAGGCAGAAAATGAAAATTACATTAAGACATTATTTTTTATAGAATTCAGAAATATCCAAATCCTGCTCTTAACTATGCATACATATCCATTTCTGTTAGGTCCTTGATTGAAATATATGCATAGAGGACACAAGTGGAGGATATGGACTCTATTGATTGCTGCAGCCTTATGCCAAACTACGCAAGGACAAACTGGACCTACTTCCAATGAAAGTTTAATTTACTTGGAAAGAAAGCCTGCTGTAAAACCCAAACTAAATCTCAGCTCTTGTAACACTTATTTCAGGAAAAAGCAGAACATATCCATCGTTGAAAAGAATTAGATGATATAATGTGATTAGTGTAATACCTAAAGTAAAACTGAACGCCTCATTCCATTTTTTCTGTAAATTTATTTTTAGTTAAGGAGCAAAAATCAGGAAAATGGAGATTATAAGGAAATATCTTAGTCTCAGAAGATAAATAAGATATACAAAAATAACCATATGTTTAAAAAATGGTCCCAGGACAACTAGATAACCATGTGCAAAAAATGAAGTTGGACAGCAGTGTCATAGCATATTCAAAAATTAATTAAAAATGAATCATAATGGTAACAATAATCGAGTGTATACTTGAAATTTGCTAAGAGAAATCTTAAATGTTCTCACTACACACACAAAGAAGATAACTTGGTGAAGTAAAAGGCTAACTAACTTGATTGTGTTAAACATTTGATAATATGTATGTATATCACATCATGTTATACATCTTAACTTCCATAATTTTGTCAATTGCACCTCAGTAAAGCTAGAAACACATGTAAAAGTGCATCATAGACTTAAATGATTTACCACCTAAAACTGTTAAATTCTTAGAAGAAAACATGAGTGACATAAAATTTTAAGCAACAAGGGAAACAATAGATAAATTAAGCTTAATAAAAATTAAAAATATTTTGTGTTTGGCCAGGCTTGGTGGCTCACGCCTATAATCCTTGCACTTTGGAATGTCGAGGTGTGCAGATCACTTGAGCCCAGAGTTTGAGATCAGCCTGTGCAACATGACAAAACCCCGTCTCTACAAATAATAATAATAATAATAATAATAATAATACAAATAGCCAGGCATGGTGGTGTGCTTCTGTGGTTCTATCTACTTGGGAGGCTGAGGCTGGAGAATTGTTTAAACCCAGAGGCAGAGGTCATAGTACGACCTCATCAAGACAGTGAAAAGACAATCCACAGAATAATATATTTTATAAGGAACTTGTATCCAGAACATATAAATAGTGCCTACAAATCAGCAATAAAAAGACAAATATTTCAATTTTTAAAAATGGTCAAAGGTTTTAATGGATATGTCTTCATAAAAGATATACAAATAGCTAATAAATACATGAAGTAATGCTCAATGAACAATCATTTGGAAAATGTGAATCAAAATCACAATGAGTTATCACTTCCCACCCACTAGAAGAGCCATAATTCTAGCCAATGATGGGGAGAAACTGGAATCTACAAATATTGTTAATGGGAAGTTAAAGTGGTACAGTCACTTTGGAAAACAACTTGGGAATTCCACACAAAGTAAACATGGATTTATCAGTTCTACTCCTAGATATATATCCAAGAGAAAAGTTTTGTACACACAAAAATTTATATGCAAATATTCATAATGGCATTATTCATAATAGCCAAAGAGTAGAAACAAGCCAAACATCTATTAACTGATAAATGGATAAAGGTGGAACATCCATACAATAGAATATTATACAGCAATAAAAAGAAATAAAGTGTACATGCTACAACATGCATGACCATGAAAGCACTATGCTAAGTAGAAGAAGCTAGTTACAAAAGAACACATATTGTGTGATTCTGTTTGTATGAAATGTCCAGAAAATGGAATTCTTTGGAAACAGAAAGGAAAGCAGTGGTTTCCAGAGGCTGGAGGAAGAGGTTGACTAGGACTGAGTACTAATGGGTATGGAGTTTCTTTTGGGGGTGATAAATTACTTAACATTAGCTACTGGTGATGGTTGCACAACTCTGTGTGTATTTAAAAAAAAACCACTCAAGTGGTGAATTTTATGATATGTGAATTATATTTCAATACAGTCATTATATATATATTTTAAAAAGAACCATACATGAGGTGCTTGATTTTCTTTCTTTTAAAGTGCCACCCAATGGAAGGATTAAAGCCTGAAAAAATGTCCTTAAATTTTACAATCCAATCGTTTACTGTTTCTTGTGCTTGAAAATGGGGGTGGAGCAGTGAAGCAAGGGGAAGATATGGAGAATATTTTTAGTTCATAAGCAGCAATGGAAAAACAATGACTTCGTATTCAGAAAGATCTTGGTACTAATCAAGTTGGCTTGCTAGGTGTGTAATGGTATAAATAAATCAACTTCTCTGAGCCTCAATTATTGCATTTATAAAAGTAGAATACTAACAGTTATAATAAAGTTATATCTCCTGGGCTTACTAGAAATGATATTATTTGGGTATTCATTACAAGAACTGCATATGTAGTGAATATTATTTATTTCCTTTTACTTGCAGTACCTAGCACAAAGTTAGGAATAGACACTCAAAAAAAAATACAATTTGTTTTTCTGATTGGGATTCAATACAGAGTAGACATATGCAAATGCAACAATACTTATTTCTGAGTTTCCTAAAATGGGTTTTACAGATACTTCACCATTAATTTTTCTAGCATTTCTTTATTTAATTTGTGTTTAAATACATGTTTTGTTTCCCCTCTTGCTGTGGGTCTATACATTATTTATCCTTGACTATTACCAATTAGCATTACAGAAAGAATGCCTGATTTGTTGTAATGATAATTAGTAATTGCAAAGATAAAGTGAGATAAAATCAAGACCATTAGAGTAAAATGGAACAAGATACGTGGCTGGACTCTGAGCCTTTTAAAGAAAGATAAAACTGATGGTTTAAAAAATTAATATCAGAAATATTTTTCCACTAATTAAGAATGTGTGACCTAATTGAGAACGTGTGAGAAACGACCTCCCCAATAATAAAAGCAATTAAACTGATGGAGGCATATTAGGCATGTATTGTCGTAGAATTATAGTAACCTCCACAAAAGTCACAATGGGTAGAGGTTATGCAGTGCTGATTTACGTGTCAAGTGTTGTTATGTGGCTTTTATATATATTAATACTAACTAATTTGAAACTTCTGAATAGATGTTTATTTTTACACATATTTATCATTAATCTAAAAGATTTGCCAGCTCTTCTTTATTCCTCTCTTCTTCATTCGTCATTTTAAACTGAAAATCAAATTCTCACTGATTGAAGAATGTTTTTAAAATGCTTGATAACTGCAAAAATTCTGTATTTATAAAACAAATAGGTTCTTTGTGGCCAAGTTTACTGGTTTTCCTCTAGTATATTTTCTCCCACATAAATGAAATTTCTAAAATTAACTAAGTACACAGCCACCCAGAAAAAAAAAATCTACATTTCTTAGCTTCTGTTGTAATTACGCATGACCATGCTATTAACTTTTGGCCAATTACATATAAATTGAAATAGTATGTGACTCTAGTTAACATAACAAATTATAACAATAATAAGTTGTAAAACAGCATAAACTGATTATCTTACAGTTCTGGAAGTCACAAGTCTGGAATGGGTGTCACTTGGTTAAAATCAAGGTGTCACCAGGGCTACATGGCTTTGAAAGTTTCTGAGATAGAAACTGTTTCCTTGCCTTTCCTAACTTGTAGAGGTCTTCTGCATTCCTTAACTCATGGCCCTTTCTTCATCTTCAAAGCCATAAAGCAACATACTGTCTTCAGAACTCTATGCCTCTTGACTCTGAGTGTCCACCTCCCACTTTCACTTATAGGGACCCTTGTAATTGCATTAAACTCACATGGATAATCCAGAACAGTATCCTCAAATCAAGGTTAGCTGATCAGCAGCCTTCGTTTGTGACTTTTCTTCTCCCTTGTCACGTAGCAGCAAAGTCATAGGTTCTGGGGATTCAAATATGGACACCTTTGGGGTGGGGCATTATTCTGCCTACTAAATAATATTCAATATTTATTCTTAAATTAAGTGAATGTTTCTGCCTTCCCCACTTTTGGAATGCAAAATTTGATGATTGAAACTGAACTGTGGTGTTAACTAAGTTAGGAATGAGGCCATTTATGGCACAGCTCAACGCCAGTAGCCATCATAATCATAGTGGTAGTCAACTGCAAAAACGACTTTACATTGTTCATTTCTTCTTGCTATGTGACATTATAACTCTTGCCTTCAGGAACTAGAGTCTTTCTACACTTCTCGAACATGTGCTGAGGAGTTCCTTGCTTTGGCCAATGTAAAACTGAAGCAAAAATTATGCAAGCATAGATTTGCGAAAATGTTAGTACATCAGAACTTGCTATATGTAAAAGCTCATGCCAGCTTTCTAGAGGATGTGAGAATACATGGATAGAAGGCCCAGTTATTCCACTTTTCTCAGGTGAGTTCATGATAAACAAGCTAGTGCTAGTAGACCTACCTACCAGCTGACTGTATAGCTCAACCTAGAGGTCACCAAAGCTCATCCCAAACTGCCCAGATTGCTGAGTCAAAGAAACTAAAGAACGTACATCATTGATATTTTAAGACATTAGTTTTCAGACAGTTGTTGCATAGAAAAAGCAACCTGGTAACAGGCTAACACATATACAGTTTACCCAGTACTTGGAAGTGTTCTGAGTTCATTACATGTATTAACTTGCTTAATTCTCACAACCTTATGAGATATTTATTGTGTCAATTGTAGAGGTGAGGAAATTAAAGCACACAGAGATAGAGTTATATTTCCTAGGTTACACAGTAAACAATGAAGTGAAGCTTGAACCCAGGCCGTATGGCACCAGATACCATAATCTCATCTGCCCTTTGATAGGAGGACCTTAGACGCAACACTGAGGAATCCAACACTATCCACTGGAATACTATGTTTTAATCACTTTTATTGTGCATATTCTGCTACTCAGCCAAACCTAATCTTGGCTAATGCAGACTTTGGTACCTGGCTTGTAGTGTTGTAAGTAACGAAACCTAAACCTGTGGCATTGGATTAGCAGAATTTGCCATATGTTGGGCAAGAAGGATCAGATATTAAAAGGTAATAACACATACTATTCAGTATCAAAATATTTGGCAGAAATTATGTATTGCTGTTTGTTCAAGGCAGATCATATGCTAAAAGAGCTATAGCGTTAGAGCAAGTGATTGGAAAATTTCAAAGTTTAGGTATGTATTAATTATTTCTAGATGCTTAACGGAGAGCAATACTTAGACTGGAATTTACCAGTCCAAAGGCAGAGTTGACAAAGATTATCATTCTGCCAAGAAAAACAATCTGGGAAATTTTCATTGATTAAAAGTCCAATAATTTGGGGACTCTGAAGATTAAGAAACAAATATACTCCAAACCAAAGCCATCATTGATGGTAGCTCTCAGACATGGAATTGAACATAAAACTATTCCCCCAAGCCAATTTCAAACATATTTTACTCTTGGTAGAAAAGATTAGATTAAATTGGCTCCTTTTCCGCCCAAGGCTATTGTTTCAGATATTTTAAGTGGTTTATAATAAGTACGAGGATGATAAATAAAAGACAGGGGTCTTTAAGCCTAAATTAATATATATCATCAAAATATTTGGCTGTAATTGCATGCACATGGAATGTTCTAGAAGAAATTGACTGGAAACTTATTAAGTTTTGAGGAAAATTACACTGTCAAAACTACACACTCTGACTGATAAAGCTTGTAATTCTTATATGCTGAAGAAACTTACAGGCCTGATCATGGGCAGCAGAAAGCCTGCTATGAAAGCCGAGACACCATCAGGTGGGTTGCACTCTCCATTGCTAAGCTCAGTGATAGAAACTACTGGGCATGATCTGTCATGGAAGCAAGATTTTTTTCTATCTTTGCCTTATAAGATTGAATAAAAGTTATGGCCAGTGATTGCTGTTTATTTTCTATTATTCATTGTCATTTCATTGCATATGTCCTGTTTCTATACCAGCTGGGTGGGAATTGAGTATTTAGAAGATTTTAAATTGTGGCATGGCTTATAGGTCACTAGACTATTAGGAGGTAGATGTGCATATGCCTAAGAAATCCTGGACTATAAACTGGAAGTAGTAATTGCATAGTTCTCTGAGATGTCCCTCATAGGAAGCAATGACTCTATTTTATATGTGAGAAGAAGAGTACATGAGACTCTTCAGGGTGGAGAATGCTGTTTTATAAAATTAAGTTCCTTACTGTTTCTAACCAATAGTGAGTGTATCACCCACCGAAAGCATTTATTTGAGATTTTCTATCTTCTCTTAGAGTTGTATGTGGTCCTTGACATTATTTGCTAATGAGATATAAGAAAAGTATGGGCAATTTTTAAAAGGCATCTTCAAATAGAAAAGATTGTATCTTTCTGTTTTACACTTCTCTCTCCTGCTGGCAGAACAGAGTTGAAGGTGGAAGCATCATCTTCGACCATGAAAGGAACTGTGGCCTGGGAACCATGTATGATAGGGCAGCAAGTTACAAGGAGCCGAGGTCCTGGACACTATGAGGTGTGACAATAGTCTAGCATTGCCCACTATACTACTTTTAAACTACTCATTACATTTAGACAAATCTAACCCTAATTAATAAAAAAAAAATCATGCTTTCTGAAATCATGACATACACACAGACACATGCATGCACACATGCTATACACACCAACACACACACACAAATTGCCTCCAGTAAAGTCTAGTAAGGGCCCTTAATTTGATATAATTTAATAAATGCTTTTTTAAAATTTCTTATATTTTTACATGATCTTGCACGAGAAGGAGGAGATAAAAGATATGGAGATGTCCATAACTATTAGGAATCAGTGAGGTGACAGAATCATCAAACCTAAACTACCAAAATCTACTAGGTCAGAAATACTGATTGAGCTCCTACTATGATGTAACAGGGATAATAGGTACAAAAACTGTGGCTAGCACTAAGAAAGCACTGAAATATCTCTGCCCTCGTGAAACTTTTATTCTAGTGAGCAAAGCAACAATAAGCATAATAAATACTCCATTTTAATAATCCTCAGTCTATATTTTATGTACTCTGAAATCATGATGTATCTATCACCAATGGCATGACATTGATCAGCTGACAGCATATTTTTCTTAGTACTATGTAAAACAAGGTTGCAGTTAACAACTGATAGTGCCCTGAATATAAGATACAGTAATTAAAATATATAATAATACAAATATAAAGACCAAACATTTAAACAAAAGCTTCATAAAATAGCCAATAATTGCATAGTTTTATATTTGTTATATATTATTAAGTGCTGCGGAGAAAATATAAAGCAGTGAGGGATCTATTACATTTGGGGATGTTGCAATTGTGTATAGAATAGAAAAAGATCTTCATGATAACACAGTGGTTTTGTGTAGATGTAATGAAGTGAGAGTGAACCATGAGCATCCCTAAGGGAGGATCATTTAAGGATGAAGGAAGAGCATACACAAAGAATCTGGGCTGTAACCACACCTGGCTTGTTCAGAAAAAAAAAATAATAATAGAAAGAAATATAAAAAGGAAAGTGGCCAGTGTTGCCCAAGCAGAAAGAAAAACAAACTGCTAGAAACAGAGTTAGAGCAGTAATTGAGGGAGTGCTCATAGAGAGTCTCATAAGCCATGGTAATGACTTTGGATTTGTTGCCTCTGTTTCCCAGTTGGTCATTTCATATTTGTTTTAAAATACTCTTGATCAGATTAACTACTGGCTTGAAGAATGGTATAGAGAAAGGTATATGAGAATTTAAAATATCTTGGTTACTTATTACTGTTAGGGATAGAGAAAACGAAAACAATTTCCTCTGTTTTACCCACTGGGATATACAAAAGATTTCATCTTTATATAATTCAATTTTCACATTGTGAACTTGAGGAATGTCAGAAAGCCTTAATAGCTGAGAATGTTATTAATGATAAGCCTTCCATAGCCTAAGAGACGTTCACTGGAATTCATTGTCAGGAAGATGCAAAAGGTATAGATGGATATAAGAACACATAAGGAAAACGATAAACAGTTATTCAAAGGTGCAGTATCATACTCTTGTCTCTGATTTAGCTTTGAAATTCAGCTTCCTAATAGAATTTCGCTAATATGTATATTTTTAAATTAAAATTTGTGTATCAGCTTTCATATTCCTTCCAAGGCAATAAAGAAAATTGAAGAGTATATGACCTCAACATTAGAAAGTTTCCAGATAAGCCTATTCTCTGAGTTACTTAAGTATAAATCAAGCAGAAGATTTTCACTAAGAAATCCTAGATTATGTCATTTGACATTATGAGGGCTGTGATTAAGGCATTTCTAACTTCATATTCTAATTTTTTTCATATTAGTAAGGAACTTAAGAATAATTATCTGGCCCTTCTGCATTAATATATTTTTAAATATTCCAGCTCTACTATAATCATTAAAACTACTAATAATTCTTAATGCTTTTATTAATGACAGAGTCTTTTCCCAATAGAGAAAAATTAAGCCATACAAGATTCAGACTGTAGCCATTTTCTTTCTTTGCATGTGATATTTAGGTTTCGCTTTTTATGTAAGGAAGTCAGATAAACTATGTGCCATTCTTTAGTTTGTATTTGTATGGTTTCAGTTTACATAATATAAATCCAAAGACAAAGACATTTATGCTTATGAAAATTAAGCCAAAATATGAATTCTATGATGAGATATTAGTGTATTCTTCCACTTATATAAGTTTTTGTCTTTTTTCTCTCTAAGCTTGCCTATTCATTCCTTTATCTGACAGAGTCAGAGAATTAGTGTCATGATTCAGTCCTTTGGTTACAAGAAAAATAATTTTTTCATACTACAAAAGAAGCAAAAAAAATATCTAAAGAGCATATGATATTGAATTTTCCCCTTTTATATATAATATAATGGATTTCTTGTTGTTTTTTTAGAGGAGAGTCTAGCTTTTTAATCATTCAAACATCAATTGACTTTGAAGTGAAATGCTGATCAAAGAGGTGGGCCTAACTAAATGCAATCTGCATAGCTCAGATTTATTTTTCCCTCATTTTCTTTTCTTTCTTCTTTCTTCACACTTCTATCCATATACTTACTCATGATCTAATAATCATTAATGTAGTATTTAAAAAGAATTAAAAGAACTATAATTTTATGTGATTATATATGCTCAATAACACTTTAAATCCACTGTTGCTTGGTTTCTTGTAAGTGCTTATAAGATAATGGTTTCAATAATCTAAGTTTATAATTATTACTGATTCTGTCAGTGAGCTACCTTTTAAAATGTAATAGAAGGAATGCCTTTCTACAACTAGGGAGGAGACCAGTCCTTGGTCTAAAATATAAGAAAAAACAAGTAGGAATTGTAATAACTGTCCATGAAAATGCAGAATTTCTACTTAATATTGAAATTAAAATATGCTTTAATTTTTTAAAAGAGCAAATATATACATAAGAAATATAAGTTATGGTAATATGAAAACCATGTTCAATATACAGCTACAAGCAGCATGTGATAGTTTCTATAATTGGTGGTTCCATTTTGCAAGTTTTACTGTTTTGAAATATCAGTTGAATTAACTAAAGACATTTTGATAGTTCCTCATAAAGTCTAAAGTCATAATTGGATTTTACAGAGCATTCTGAATGCTAACAGAAAAACACATGCAAATGGTTTTTAAGCAGATATTAAAAGACATATTGATGCAATGTAACTGCATGTATTTTGTAGTATTACACTTAATCGTAAGCAGAAATTATACAGGAATAGTGAGAAAACATCATTGATTACTTGCACTATTCTAAGATGGCACTTAAAATATTAAGTTCTCAAAATATAACAACATACTTTTAAAAAATGCATTTTGGACTTTTATTTATTCATTTATTTTTTGACACATAATGAATTCCTGATACCCAGATGTTTAAAAAACTGATCCCCTTCCCTTGACCTTCCCATTATTCTTTATCCTTTCCTGATGCTTATTATGTAATGGGTTTTTTCTAAAAAGGTGTGCATTGCATTCTCCTATACATATATCAAATAAATGTGCTATGCAGAGATCTCATGTGCTTCATGAGGAAATTATCACAGGAGTGGTGCAGCAAACATTTTTGTAATTATCAAAATCTTAGATGGTTTAGCCTTTGCTACATAACAATAGAAGTTTTTGTTCCATTGATATGAGTTCAAAATGATACATTTTGGATTAATTCATATACACAATATAGCTCTATTCTCATCTGAGCTATTATAATTTCAGTCTATAAACATCAGCCCAAACAACCAGAAAGAAAATGAACAATATAATGGATACCTGCTAATACTTCTATAAAATGTGTAGGGCTTGTTAAAAATTAAAATTATAGTAAAACACCAAGTTTATTTTTAACAAAATGGTCAAATAAACATTAATTTTATATTCATGCAAGCAATATTAATTGTGCATTCACTCTATATAAAGCACTAGGGTGGCAATTAGGGTCAATGAATGGAGAAAGACAAATGACAAAGTTTAATAAATCAAGATTTTTGCTTATTAAATACCTTACAGTAGAGTTAATAAAAAGGACATATACATTATGGACCAGATAGAGTGGTAAGGAAGTTTTACTTGGGGCTCACAATGTCTAGGAATGATTTTTAGCTTGTATTTTTTTATTTAGTTGATCTTTAGTTGATACTTAGTTGACTTTCAGTTGATATTTATTGATACTTAGTTGATGTTTAGTTGATATTTATCATTTACTTTGTGCCTGACATTGTGCTAAGTTTTAGGTTAAATATATGAAATCGCAAATATCCAACTGCTTTAAACAAATTAAAATATAAATTTGTGTCCTGAAAATAGAGCACAGTTATTTCTGACTAAACATTTCTTTCACTGTAGTATTAAGATTTAATGAAAGAGATAGGAAGACATTTTAATCTATACAAGTCTGTGCTTCTTTATATAAAACACATTTTTCTTTGCAGGGACTAAATTTATAAACTTTTTCCTCAGTATATACAATCCTGGGCTTAAAACATTTCATTTGTTTCCAATTATCTCAAGGACTATTGAAAAATTATCTAAAACTAATTAATTTTAATTCATTTCATTGTTCAAAAGCAGGTGATGTGGTACTTTTATAAAATGGGCACAAGTGTTATGAAATGATAGGCATTGAAAAATGGGGAACTGATTGATGAAGAACGCTTCCGTCAGAAGAACAGCATGAACAAAGGCCAAGTGGGTGGGGGAGAAAATGACAAGTCTAAGGAACTAAAAGTAATTTTAATCAAAATGCAATAAAAGTGAAAGGTAAGACTTGATCCCAAATACATAAGCAAGAGAAGATTATGAAAAGCCTCAATCAACATATTAGAAAATTAACATCAATATAATAAAACAAACATGAACCTGTCTTGAGGAAAAGAGCACTGCCAGCGTTAGAACCATAGAGCACAAAGAGGAATTACTCAACTTGACCTCCTTTGCAAAGATTGACAATGATGTGAGAACAGGAACAAAATCATAGAGGTTACAAGTGATAACTATAGTTTAGACACTAAGTCTGTGATATTATAATGCAGGATGTTTTAAGTCTTATCAGTTAACTTGGTTGGAATAGCATTCAATAGCATGAATCTACACATTAAGGAAGATTTTATCAAATGATGTACTATTATTCTTTTGCTTTTAGCATGGTAGGTATTTAATAGCAAGGTAGTGAATTATTAACTCATTTTTATGTATGAGACATTTTTATGTATGCCATAAAATTGAAAGGTGAGGCTTAATCCCAAATATATAAGCAAGAGAAGACTGATACCTTAGAATCTGGTCTAATAAGTAAGTGGACACTTTAAAGGCTTATTTTAGGTCTCTAAATTGAACCAAGTCTTCCTCAAAGATATTGACCAAATCAATTGGTTGCTATTCTGAATCACTAGAGTAATTATTTATTCTACAAATTTTGCCCTGAAAGATATTCCATATACTACCTTTTATCATGGTCAACTGCTTTAAAACTTAGAATACTTAGCAGGATTAAACACATAGCAGAGCATAAAAAATGTTTTTTGAAATGAAATGAAACAGATTAACTTGCAAAGGTACTATGAAAGTTGTATAGTGTATCCATGAAGGACACCCATGGCATACCTGTAATGTTAGTCTTTCCCTGGATCCATTTCTTTGAATGAATGGATGCATGGGATGGGCAATTGTTAGAAAAGTAAACAAAGGAGAGGTCAGATACTTTAAAGTTTTGATGACTTGGCAAGTATCAAATAGTGAAAAAAAAAAGTCATAATGAGATGTGATTTAGTGAGAAGATATTTTATTTTGCAAGTTTAGTTTATACATTTGCATCTATTGTGCATGGAAGTTACTAGCAACAATTTTAAATGTAATTGTTCTTTCTTTCAATCATCAAATATTAACATCTATCATTCTATGAGGTGCTGCCTTATTTCAGGCAGCATATGAATAGCTTTATATAATATCTTATACTTTATAATTTAAAAAATGCTGCTAAGCATGAATCATAGTAACAGTTTTAAAATGTAAAAAAATTGTCAGTGAAATGTTTCATTTACACAAATGATTCATGATTTCAACCTACATATATCAGATGCCAAAACCTATGATCTCAATAAGCTTATTGTCACTACATGCTCTATTAAGTAATTCCTCTTTGCAGGTATTACACAATGAAATGTAAATGCAAAAAAAAAAAAGATAAAATATGACATTGGTATCTGACACTGATTAGGAGTAAAGGAACCAGAGAAATATAAAGATAATTCCCCTATATGATGATAAAATTACATAAATAAGCCAAGAGAAAAATGTTAGAACACTTCACCAAAAGTGTATACAAATACCAAACAAACATATGCAAAAATGTTTGGGCTTATTAGTAATGAGAGAAATGCAAACTAAAAGCACATTATTTATTTATATAAAACCACTTAGCAAGAAATAAAACCATAAATATCATGATAAATGTGGAGATAAAAACTATCATACAGTGCTGATATGAGTGAAAATTTGTAAAATTACTTTGGAAGACTGTTTGGCATTGCTGTCATAAACTGAAGTCAGTGTATACTTTATGATCCAGCAATTCAAGGCCAAGAATATATGCAACAGAAATTTGTATCCACTTGCACTAAGAATGCATGACAAGAATGTTAGTATCTCCTTTACTCATAAGAGCTATAGACTGGAAATAGCCCAGAGTTTCATCAAGAGTAAAATGGGTAAGGAAACAATAATATATTTGTGTACTGAAATAGTACACAGCAACAAATGAACAAACTTTGAAAAATTTAAAAGGAAGAAACTCCCAAACATAATATTGACTAAAGGTAACTATTCAATAAGTAAATAAATAAGCTATAGTGTTTAATGTTACATACTATGTATAATTATTTTTTTAAAAAAACAAAGAAGTGGTGAGCAAAATAATGCAGGATGGTGTTATATTTGCAGAAGTCATTAGTAGACAGCCAGCAGGGGCTTCTCAGTTACTGGCAATATTCAGAACTTTGACTTTGTTGGTGGCTATGTTAGTATTCATGGGAGGCACATTGTCTTTTACTCACTTGTGTGTGTTTGTTCTAGATCGTAAACAAGGATAAAATATAGATTTTGAACTGAAGATGACATAACTGAGGAAGTAAATATCAGATGTCAACTTTAGTGATATGAGAGGCTCAAAAAATTTGTCAATCAATTTGGAGAGATTGGAAAGTGTTCTTCAAAAACATTTCTAACGTATTTACTATAAACTAAAAAGAAATAATCAAAAGAACTGACCCAGCAAAAAGGGAACTAGATCAAGTAAGATAACTAGAGGATCTAGTTCACAGTGTTTTTTGACATTCTCTAACTTGACATTTGTATTCCTGTGAAAGCATCTGTAAAGACTGTGATAAGAAGGGCTTTTTCCACGGGCTTTAGTCTTGTTAATGGTTGAAAATAAATGTACCTTAGATGCTCTTGCTCTATTAGCATATTTTCAGAGATCTGAGGAGTGCAGAGTCTAAAACTAGGACATGAAACCACGGGACAAGCATTCATGGACCAGAACTGGAATTTATCATGACTTCAGAACAAGGTATTAATTGGCCAAAAACAGAAACAAAGAAAACAAACAAAAACACTTTTAAGCAATCTAAGGCATAGATAAAGGGCACTGTCCATGCAAAGGCTCCAAGGTACATTGACAAAGCTGAAATGTAGTTTCTATATGTAAATGAAACTATTATCCCTAGGGATAATCTTTATGAAAAAAATACATTTTAATCTAAACTTGTTTATTTTTTGTTTGTTGACAGAATGTCTCATATTAATTCATCCTTTTATTCCTGATATAAATCTTGATTGGACACAGTATATTATTTCTCAAATCAATTGCTGTATTTTGTTTTATAATGGCTAATATAATACATTTGATCTATATTCATGAGTGAGATTAATTTACAGTTCCATTTTTATAATACAAATATCAAATTTTTGAAGAATTATTTTTTATCCAATAATTTGATAAATCTTCACGTTTTTCTATGGCTTTACATATTTTAAATATCATTCAGATTTCCAGTTCAAAAGATTAGATACAATTAATATGGAAACTCTCTATGATAATCGGTGTATTTAAATCTTCACTAATTCTGTTATCAATTTGGATTAATTCTATTGTCAATTTGGACTAATTCTATTGTCACTTTGGACAAATGGTCAATATCATTTTGTCAATTCAGATTATTGAGCCAGAAAATTTGTTCATTTACTCTAGGTATACAATTTTTTAAACTAATAGACTTTTTAGAGCGGCCTTAGGTTTACAGAAAAATTGAGCAGAATGTACAGAGTACCATATATCCCATCCACCATCCCTGCCTTCCCTTACCCAGAGTTTTCTGTATCATTAGTATCTTGCATTTGTGTGGTACATTTGTTATCACTGATGAGCTCATATTGTTATATAATTATCTAAAGGTTGATAGTTTACATTAGGGCTTACTCTTTGTAGTATAGAGTCTGTGGGCTTTGACAAATGTATAATGACGTGCATTCACCACCAAAGTATCATATACAAAAGTTGCACTGTCTTTAAATTCTTCTTTGGTCCAACTATTCATTTCTCTATCCCTTTTCCCACTCTAAAGGCATGATAATCACTGATCTTTCTACTATTTCTATAGTTTTGACTTTTCCAGAATGTTGCATACAGTCATATATCACTTAACCAATGACAATGTTTCTGAGAAGTGCATCATTAGGCAATGTCACCATTGTGTGAACATCACAGAGTGCACTTAAACAAACCTAGATGGTATAGCGTACCTATCACCTACCTGAGCTGTGTAGTGTAGCCTATTTTTTTTTTAGGCTACAAACCTGTACATGTTACTACACTAAATACTGGAGTCAGTTATAACACAATGGCATTTGTGTATCTAATATCTAGGCATATAAAAGTACAGTATAAAGATTTTAAAAATGGTACACCTATATAAGGAACTTACACAAATGGAACTCAAAGAGCTGGAGGTGGCTCTGGTTAATAGTGAGTGATTGTGAAGTCCTAGGACATTATCTTACACTGCTATAGACTTTATAAACACTGTACACTTAAGCTACACTAAATTTATTTTTTTTAATAATTTTTATTTTCTCAATAATAAATTAGCCTTAACTTACTCTAACTTTTTTACTAACTTTAAAACTTTTTCACACTCATACTAACGCTTAGCTTAAGACATACATACAGCTGTACAAATCATTTTCTTTCTTTATGTCTTTATTCCATACACTATTTACTCCTTAAACTTTTGTGTTAAAAACGAAGACACTAATGCACATAGTAGTGTAGGGTCAAGATAATCAATAGCACTGTTTTCCACTCATCTGTCTCACTGGAAAATCTTCAGAAGCAATAACACATCCCTCATAGAAGCTGTCATCTCCTATGATAATAATAACTCTTCAGAAATACCTTCTGAAGGACATGCCTCAGGTTCTTTCAGAGTTAACTTTCATATATGTGTGTGTAGAAGAAATAGCTAAAATAATATTTAAACTTATCATATATTAATACACGAATCAGTAGCACAGTCTTTTGTTATAATTATCAAGTATTATATACTGTACATAATTGTATGTGCCATACTTTCATACAAGGAGCAGCATAGTAGGTTAGTTTACACCAGCATCACCATAAGCGCATGAGTAATATGTTATGCTATAACCCAAATGAAATTAGGACAACTAAAACATCACCAGGCAGTAGGAAGTTTTCAGCTCTGTTGTAGTCTTTGGGATCACAGTAATACATGCAGTCCGTTGTTGACAGAAATGTCATTATGCAGCACATAACTGTAGTTAAAATCATACAGTATGTAACCTTTTTAGATTGGCCTCTTTCACCTAGTATAATAATAAGCATTTAAGTTTCCACCATGTCTTTTTATGACTTGATAACTTATTTTTTAACACTGAATAATATTTCATTGTGAAGAGATACCACAGTTTATTCATTCACCTTTTGAAGGCATGTTGATTGCTTCCAAACTTTGTCAATTATGTATAAACGTGCAGGATTTTGTGTGGGTGTAAGTTTTGTACTCATTTGGGTAAATACCAAGGAATAAAATTGCTGGAATGTTTGATGAGTATGCTTAATTTTGTAAGAAACCAAGCTGTCTTTTTTTTGTTTGTTT
>PVKP010003752.1:0-104921 GCA_004027715.1 Plecturocebus donacophilus
CCTAACCTCCCACCTCCCTAAACCTCACTGCCAGGGATGCACCCCCACTGCTACCCAGTGACACCGGTCAGGGCTACCGTACAGTGAAGGCCAAGTTGGGCTCCAAGAAGGTACGGCCTTGGAAGTGGATGCCATTCACCAACCCGGCCCGCAAGGATGGAGCAATGTTCTTCCACTGGCGACGTGCAGCGGAGGAGGGCAAGGATTACCCCTTTGCCAGGTTCAATAAGGTGAGCTACTTTCATTCGGACACAGCCCAAGATTGCCCTCCAACTTTGAGCCATTTGTGCAAGCTCTCCAGTCTCCTAGGGTTGGCTCTGGGGGCATGCTTATGCCCAACTGTGGTTACCCACCCAGTCCTCGTGGCAGTGCATGCAGAGTGGGACTCCATGGGTCTTTTCTGCCCAAGGGATCCTGTTCTTCCCCAGACCTGCTCTGGTTTTTCATGCCTTCTCTTGGCCTTGGAAATGTTGCTGTTCCTCAGAACTGTATCCTAGGTGCTCTGCTCTTCTCGCTCTATACCTTCTTAGTATGAACCCTGTGGCTTCAGTTACCCTCTATATGTCACCAGTCCAGAGCCATGGTTCCTTCACATCCAGTCATTTACTAATATCTCTTTCTGAATGCCCCACAGGTACCTTAGATCAGGTAGGTACCCTAAACAGAGCTCATCATCTTCCCTCACTTTGTCTGTCCCCCATCTCAGTGAATGGCACCATTTTCCACCCAGTTGTTCAAACCAGGAACTTGCGGGATCGTTCTTGACTTAGTCTTCTCCTTTAGCCCTCACAGTATTTAAATCAACAATAGATCAAACAAGGTAGGGGAAAACAACAAACATGTAAGGAAATAAATTGGAGTCCTTCAAATAAGAGCCACCAATAACATGAAACCAGGATTTGAATGGATAGGAAATGGGATATAGATTGAACTTGTAGGCGAAGGGGAGTCCTACCTTCAATAGGTTGGTTAGGGAGGGCCTCTCTGAGAAGGTGGCATTTGAGCTAGATGCCAGTGACATCTATTTATTGAGTCCTGTTGATTCTGTTTCCATAATAAATCACATCACTGACTATATTCTTCATCTCCTATGCCAGCCCCTTAGTCCAAGCTGAATTATCTCTGGTCTAGATTACTCCAGCTCAGCAGAGCAGGGCCTTACCAGACTCTTCCAAGCCAGTGACAGGCAGAGCTAGATTCAGCTAGGGTTTCCTAATCAATTAAGCCAGTGTACAGTGTGGCCTCACAGCTCTGCAGCCTGGAATAACCTAGACTGAGAGCCGAAAAGCACTAGGGACTCAAACCCAGGACTCAAGTTCCAGCGTCTCTCTTCTCAGCCCAGTATATCCAACTGCACCTGGATGCCTCCCCCTGGTTGACTTACAGGCTTCTCAGACTGAGCATGGCCAGGTATGCAGCCATCTTTTTTCCCCAAACATGATTTTCTTCCATTTTACCATTATCCTTAGACTCCTCAGACCCAGTAGAGGGAAAGGCTAGAGATGTAAGACTGAGAAGGGACAAGTAAGAGGTGAGGCATCTGAGACCGTCACAGGGAAGGCTGATAAGCTGAGGTGGAGACAAAAGAATATTCATTTTGTATTTAGTAAATACTGCTCTGTGCCAATTCAAGCCTTAGGCACTGAGAACGCAAAAATGAATCAGACACAATGTCTTTAAAAAACTCCATATTGTTGGGGAAAGGGTTGGGGGAGGTACAGGCAATTATAATTTGCTGGGATCCATGCTATACTGGGAGGACCTGAACGTCTTGGAAACTTCCTGGAGTGGTTAGAGTCAGTCCTGAACGATGTGACCAGGTGGTATTATGAAAGGAGTGCAGTGACTTCAGGCGGCAGGAACAGAGCATGGTCAAGGAATGAATAAAATTTTTTAAGTTCACATGTATGGGATGCTATGGGCATTTCCACGTTGATGAAGCCTAAAGCCTGAGGTAGGACATGTTGGGAGATGAGGCCTGAGAGGTCAGCAGTGGCCAGGCCAAGCAGAGCCTTGGTAACCAGGCCCAGGAATTCAGGCTTTACCCTCTTGTCTTTGGTAGCCAGTGGTAGATTTTAGCCACAGTAATGTTAGGATCAGATGTGAATTTTAGGAAGATCACGGTGATCTGTCTAAAACTGCAGCAACTGTGAGGCCACACTGCACACTGGCTTAAGTAATGGGCTAGGAAATCCTGGCCCAGTCTAGCTCTGCCTGTCGCTGGCTGGGTGAGTCTGGGAAGGCCCTGCTCTGCTGAGCGTCAGTAATCTAGACCAACGATAACTCAGCTTGGCCAGGGGCCTGGCATAGGGGATGAATATACAAAACGAATATTCTTTTGTCTCCACTTCAGTTTGTCTCATCCAGCCTTCCCTCCCATTGCCTCAGATGCCTTACTTCTTGAGTTTTAGAAAGATCTTTGATGGGGTAGAAAATGGAGTTGGAGTAAAATGAAGTAACAGTCTTCCTCCCCAGTATTACTCCTCCTGGCAGGCCCTCTCTCAGTCAGTAGCGCCCCCATCCACTGTCTTACTCAAGCCAGAAACACAGGAGTCACCCAGGAGAGCATCTTCCCTCACCCTTCACATCCAAATCCTGTGGTTTTTATGTCCTAAAGCCCCTCAAGCCTGTCATTTTCTCTCTTCCCCTCTGTTGTTTTAGTTTTGGCCTCTTCACTTCTCACCGGCATTATTTCTAAAATCTGCCAGCTGGTCTCCTGGACTCGTTTAACTTCTCTGTCCTCACTGCTGCCAGGGTGGTCTTTGTGAAAGAGAGGCATGGCCATTTGACTCCTTACGATGAGCCTTATTGGCTACCATGCACCAGATGGGTTCTGGGCTCCTTAGCAGGCATACAGGCCTCTAGAAGCTGGCCTCTGCTGGTGTGCCAGCTCTTGTCATACCTCCTGTCTCACCCTTGTTTCCCCAACATGTCCCCAACTGCCAGGTCCACACACATCAGGCTATCTTTCCCTCATGAATGTGTTTGTGTTGCTCCCTGTGCCTAGGATTATTTTCCCCATCTTCTCTCATGGGTTCCCTTTTACTTAATCTTAAGACTAAAATAGGTCTCATTTACCTCTTCTCTAACTAATCTTTGTCCCCAGGCTGGAGTGTCATTTGTTATACCCTATGTATCAAACTTGCTACACTGTACCAAAATTATTTTTTCAGCTGCAATATGAGCTTTGAGAGGCTAAGACCCCTGCCTGTCATATTCAGCAGTGTGTTTCCAGCATAGATATTGCAGGCCCTTGATAAATATTTGTTGAATGAATGAAAAAAATGTCTTCTTCACTTGACTATGAGCTACTTGAGAGGACTGGCTACACAGTTCCTGAGGGGTTTTTTCCCCCTTGAGACAGGGTATCTGTTGGCCAGGCTGGAGTGCAGGCTGGAGTATGATCTCAGCTCATTGCATCCTCCCATCTCCAGGCCTCAAGCGATCCTCCCACCTCAGCCTTTTAAGTAGCTGGGCCCACCAGCATGTACCAACATGCCTGGCTAATTTTTGTGTCTTTTTTTAGAGCTCGAGTTTTACTGTGTTTCCCAGGGTGGTCTCGAACTCTTGGACTCAAGCAGCCCACCCACCTCAGCCTCCCAAAGTGTTGGGATTATAGGTGTGAGCCACCGCACCTGGCCCTGAGTTTCTGGTTTTTTTTTTTTTTTTTTTCAGTTAAATTGAATTAAAATGCATAGGAGAAATATGTAACCAAACCTGGGAAACCAGAGAGACTTCCCAGAGGAGATGATGCCTGAGAGCTCAAAAGGATGAGAACGTTATCTAGGTAGAAGGAACGTGGAAGTGGAAGGCATTTCAGGCAAGAGCAGAGGTCAAGGGGGAAGTCTGGTATGTTCTAGAAACTGCTAGTCATTTGGCTGCAATTTAGGGTTCATGAGGGACAGTGGCTATGGGAGGAGGCCAGGTCATTTATTTGCGTGTTCATTAACGGATTTGGTAGACACTGATAGGTACAGTGTGCTGAGTCCTAAAGGTGGGAGATGCATTGGACAACCCTTGCTCTTGAGGAATTTGTGAATTATCTAGAAGCTGCTTTATCTTAGATGGAGAGCCTTTGAGGAGTTTAATAAGGGATGGTTGGGGGGAATTATAAGATATATATTCTAGAACACTAGGACAGTGTATCTCAAATTATCTGTGGTGAAGGACAGTTTTCTATTTTATGTCCAATCCATCAGAGACTGATAAAGATAATAAAATTATAAAGACAAATACAAGTCCATGTTTTTTCATATTAGATTCAACAGCACAGCATACAACTACTGTAAAATTGTTATGTAAGTTTTTCAGTGTCTGCTCTCAGTTTCCACTCTTATCATAGACCAGGGATAACTGTAAACAGCACTGGTTTGCAGACTGTCCTTTAAGTAGCACTGTTCAAAGAGATCACGTCTTAGCTGCAGATGGAGAATTGATTGAAGGAGGGTTGAATGAAGGCGGAGCTCAGTAGGGAGGCTATTTCTCTGATGCAGGCAAGTGACAGTAGTAGGCTGGACTGGGAAGTGGCAACGGAGACAGAAATTTTGGAGGTAAAAGCCACAGATTTGGTGAAGGGGAGAAGTCAAGGGGAAAGATAGGAAATAAAGATGCCGCCCAGGTTTCTGGCTTGAGCAACCGGATTGGGTGTTGGTGATAGTGACTGAAATCTGGACTGGAGAAGATAATGTTTGAGGGAGGACCATGAGTTCCGTTCTGAGCTAAATCTGAGGTGCATGGAAGACTCCTGTAGGAGATATCCAAAAGGCGACCAGTTTTGGAGCTGGCTGTGGTCTTTAACTGAGAAGAGAGACTTCCCTGATCTAGTCTGGCATTGACTCCATCCTTGGGTCTCTGACAGACCCAGCTGGTGGTAGTGCTGTTTGTCTCTGGGGAAGGTCTGTAAGATTGGGGGTGTGGGAGAAGGGAGGAAGGGGCATTGGCAGGGCTGCATATGTTGGGAGTAGGATTCAGGCCCATCTCTATATTCTGTAGCCTTGACCTTGGCAAACTCTGGGGAGCAGCAAGTCCCACTGTCCCCACTGGGTGGCAGTACTGCTTCAGACAAGAGTTGTATGCACTAGAGGCTGCTGGGCCTTTCTCCAGGTATTTAGCCATCTGTCTTGCTCCAGAGTTGATCTTTGGACTCCACAGAAGCACTTACATGTGGGCCCCTCACCTTACCATGGGGGCAGGAGTGTGTGTTCCATTACTGAGGCTCCAGAGCTGAAGACATAGTGAAGTTGCTCCTGGAATGAATCAGAGGCAGGCTGCAGTCTCAAACCCTGCTATGGCCTCTAGTCAAGCAGACAGGTTCTTTTCTCACTCCATGCTGCAGGGGCACAGGCCCAGGGGCTGGCAACAGATGGGAGGAGCTGTGGTCACAGGGGGCTGGAGCCTGCTGGGCATGACATGATGTGGGCATGCCCCGTGTCCCTTTGTGCCCATAGACTGTGCAGGTACCTGTGTACTCAGAGCAGGAGTACCAGCTTTATCTCCACGATGATGCTTGGACTAAGGCAGAAACTGACCACCTCTTTGACCTCAGCCGCCGCTTTGACCTGCGTTTTGTTGTTATCCATGACCGGTATGACCACCAGCAGTTCAAGGTGAGCCATTGTGCATTTGCATCTGTGCCCAGCTCCTGGGTCTAGCAGGCCCTACTTTTATGCATCCCTTCCACATGCCCCTGAATGTTTATTCCTCCACCCTGTCTTGCTCCTCAGAAGCGTTCTGTGGAAGACTTGAAGGAACGGTACTACCACATCTGTGCTAAGCTTGCCAACGTGCGGGCTGTGCCAGGCACAGACCTTAAGATACCAGTATTTGATGCTGGGCATGAACGACGGCGGAAGGAACAGCTCGAGCGGCTCTACAACCGGACCCCAGAGCAGGTTAGCCCAAGGCCACGTACCTGTGCTCCATGCCCCAAACCCCTTGTCCATTCCCTCCATCCTCCGCAGCTCTCACCTCCCATTCGCAGGTCCCTGTGCCTCCCACCGACACACTATTACCTGCCCCGAGCCCATTCCTACCTCTCACAGGTATCCCCCTTGATTTCATAGCCCTTCACCTCCCTCATGATCCCTTACTTCTCAGATTCCCTCATAGACAGCCCGGCACCCCGTGACCTCCATGTCTACCCTCTCTCCTGGAAGTGCCCTCACACACTTTGCATCCCTCACTTTCCTAGGTGGCAGAGGAGGAGTACCTGCTGCAGGAGCTGCGCAAGATTGAGGCCCGGAAGAAGGAGCGGGAGAAACGCAGCCAGGACCTGCAGAAGCTGATCACAGCAGCAGACACCACGGCAGAGCAGCGACGTACGGAACGCAAGGCCCCCAAGAAGAAGCTACCGCAGAAAAAGGAGGCTGAGAAGCCGGTGCGGAGGCTCAGCCAGCCCAGCTCAGGGTGGAAGGGACACCTAGCACAAGGCCCCACCCCAACTGGAGGGTTCTGAGAGCACTCAGTGCTGATGGGGTGCTGGGCCCTCTCCCTATGACACCTTGATCTCCATAATGCCTTCTCCCCCAGGCTGTTCCTGAGACTGCAGGCATCAAGTTTCCAGACTTCAAGTCTGCAGGTGTCACACTGCGGAGCCAGCGGGTACGTGAGTTACCTCGTTTAGCATGTTTGGGCTTTGGGCTCTCTGCTCTCAGCTCCACGGGGCAGGCAAGTGGGGCTAGAGCCATAGGAGATGGCTGCAGAGGTGGCCTCACCAGGATCTCAGGGATGTGGCCAGACTAAGGTCACAGTTTCACTATATTCAGCTTCCTGGCTATTTCCTTTTCTGGCTCATAGATAACCTCTATGTGTTACTGTCTCTTCCACCCGTCTTTCCTACTGCCTTTTGTCCCCTTCATCCTAAGCCTCTTATGGCTGAGAGAGGCTTAGCTTGCCTGGTTTCATTGCAGATGAAGCTGCCAAGCTCTGTGGGACAGAAGAAGATCAAGGCCCTGGAACAGATGCTGCTGGAGCTTGGTGTGGGTGAGTATGGGGACTGGGCCCCGTAGGGTGTACCCCACTCGAGGCTGTGGATATAGGCTGTGCAGGGGGAGGACAGTTCCTGCTGCTGACCCTCTACCACACCTGGGCTCTGCCCATGCTGCCCGCCGCCTGCCTGCAGAGCTGAGCCCGACACCTACGGAGGAGCTAGTGCACATGTTCAATGAGCTGCGAAGTGACCTGGTGCTACTCTACGAGCTCAAGCAGGCCTGTGCCAACTGCGAGTATGAGCTGCAGATGCTGCGGCACCGTCACGAGGCATTGGCCCGGGCTGGTGTGCTGGGGGGCCCTGCCACACCAGCATCAGGCCCAGGCCCGGCCTCTGCTGAGCCAGCAGTGACTGAACCCGGACTTGGCCCTGACCCCAAGGACACCATCATCGATGTGGTGGGCGCACCCCTCACGCCCAATTCGGTAAGAGCCTGGACAGGCTGGGAGGCATGCACATGATGTAGGGGCTCCTCTCCCTCTAGTGCTTGCAGCAGGAATAATCATCACTTCTGTGCGGGTCTGAGACCCAGGGTAGGAGTGGCTGACGGGTGGGCATCCTTGTCCCTGAGAGTGTGAAACACATGTACTAAGCCTGACTCAGGCCTTGGGGGTTCACTGACCTCAACGCCTTCTGTGTGTCTTCAGAGAAAGCGACGAGAGTCAGCCTCCAGCTCATCTTCTGTGAAGAAAGCCAAGAAGCCGTGAAAGGCCCCATGGAGTGTGGGCGACGCTGTTATGTAAATAGAGTTGCTGAGTTGGACCAGACTGCTTCCTTTTCCTTTCCACCACTTCTTATGCCCCTAGTGGGAGGGTTGGGCCAGGAGGGGATTGTCACAGCCACTCCATGGGGTGGTAGGTAGATTTGCCTGTGTTGAGGTCCTTAGCAGCTCTCTGACCACTAACCACTACCAGTTTTACCCAAACTCCTGCACCTCGGAGCACCTGTGGTTTACACTCAAGATGACTTTGCATACAGCCTGTGCTGATAGTCCCCCCACTTCCACAAATGTGTACATATTGAGTGAGGGTGTCACAAGTGCTGCAGTGATGGCCAGTCATACACGGATGGCCTTGTGCACAGAGGCAGTCTGCTCTACCTACCTTCACGTCCTGAAAGCTTTAGCGCAGCAGCAGCAGCCTCACACACACAGATGGTTTTGCACACACCCCCAGTGCCTCATTTCCCCAACTTTATTCAGTGGCACGTTCACAGCGGGGATGGGGGTAGACACAAGGTGGGGCCTGATCTGTCCTGGAGCCCTGGGGGCACCACACACCATGCACTATGGATGGGAGAGGGCACAGGGGGGGCTTGGTGGCCCCGCAGAAGCCTGTGTACCAGGGAGGAGGCGGTGAGTGCCTGGGTCCCCCTAGCCCAGGCCCACAATGGGAGGGGCTGATACTGGGCTGAGATGGAGGGGTGGGGATGGGGGTCACAAAGTGTCTGCTCCAGAAGGGCCAAGTGGCCAAGCCCTTGCCAAGGGCACAAGCCCACAGGGAAGCTGGGGGACACTCTGGACGCAGAGCTATGCCACTCTCCCTCTTCCCCTCTGGCAAGGGAGAGGATGATTCTGGGCTGGGCCAAACAGCTACCCTGTCCTGCCCCATCCTGTCCTTGGCCGATCAGAACGGCTTCGATGTCTGCTTGAAGATGAAGCCTCGGTAGGCGAGTGTCTTCATGATGTTGGCAATGTTCTTGCAGTCGTCTAAAAAGAAGAGAAGACATTTAGATTGGCCCCAGATCCTTCCCCTTCATGCCCACAGGTGCTCTTACAAGGGTGGGGGTGGGAAGCAGGGTCAGACTCAGGAGCCACAGGCTCTAGAGAGGGTGCTCCCATCCCCGGTGGCAGCATCCCTAGCTTCAGGTTGGGCTGGGCAGTGCTGGGCCGGCAGGAAGCCTGGTCTCGATGCTTCTCAGTTCCATAATTCATGCTGGAAATTGGCCGGCATGTCCCGCCCCAGCCCCAGCGGTGATGTATGGGCGCCATCGCAGTAAGAAAAAGGCAGAGTAAATGTGTAATTTCTCCCTTGACGGCCCCCGGCCGCTGGGCGATCCTTCTTGTTGCCGCCGCGTGGGGACGGCCCGTCCGCCACACTCCGTCTTCCCGCCACCCGCCTTGATGTCTCCATTTCATTACTGCACGGCCATTCATCACACCCATGGCCAGGGTGACTTTGCCGGTACTTTCGTGTATGTGGGAGATGTGACCCAGGCCATAATCACTGGTGACAAGGCACAAGGCTCGTCACTGCTGGGCCAGGGCCCTGGGAAACACACCTGCCCTGTGTCCTGGGCTTGCCTGGGCACCTGTTCCTGTGCAGCCCTGACAGGATGGGAAGGGTCCAGATTTGTGGTCCTCCTCATAGCAGACACTCCTGTATACATCAGCAAAAGTCCTGCCTCTGTCCCAGTAGGCTCAAAGTGGGTGCTAGTCACTTTTTTGGGCCCTGTTTCTCCCCATACCTCATGTGGAATATGTCTGCATGTGTCAGACTCTCACAAGCAGTTTCTCCAGTACTGGATGCTTTCAACTGCCCTAGAACCCTGGAGGCTGCAGGATAAGGCCTCTGGGCCCTCAGTATCATGGACATGGGCCAGGATTTGTTCCACCACCACCACCACCACCACCACCACCTGCAGGAGGTGTACCTGCCCAGAGCTTACTCCCCTAGAGGAAGCCTAGGAGAAACAGCCTTGGTGTCTGAGTTTTTCAGTTCAGCTGCCCACAGTAGCCAACTCATCCCCTCACCTGCCTCTTCTCCCACCTCCCTTAGATGCTGCTGGGCCATAACCAGGGCCTCCGCCACCACCAGCCCTCATAGGATCAATGCTGTGATTGTAAAAATATTGTACATCAATGTCATAATCAAGCATTGGGGGGGTAGTAAGGTCAAGGTGGGGTCAGGAAGCCTCTGCATGTCAAAGCCCACCCTTGCCAGGACCTTAGCCTAGGAAGGGGGACCCTCCAGCACTAGCAAAGGGCAGTGGGAGGGTCAGCCCAGGCCTTTTATCACTAGCCAGATCCTAGCCCCGCAAAGCCTGCTTTCAAGTTAGACAGGGTCCTATGCAAAGCTCAGCGTGGATGTACCCGCAGTGGATGTGGGCATGGAGAGGTGACACCTTCCCCTAGGGACTCAGGAAGCCGTAAGGGCTGGTCTGAGGCAGAACAGTGGGAAGACAGATGGGTGGGTAGTGGCGGCCATGGCAACTCCAGACGTGACCCATCCCCGTGGTTTATGGGCCGGACACGCGCCCCGCTTAGCTGAGGCCCCATCATTTGTCTCTCTTAGTGTGTGTGCCTGTGCTGTGGGGGTAGAGGGTGGAGGAGGGAGGGGCTGTGCTAGGCAGTTGACAGGAAGGGGAATGACACAGGAAGGGGGCCTCGGAGAGGGAGGGGTTAGGATGGGAACCATGGGCTGTGATGGTGCCAATAGAGCGACTATGATAGGGTGATTTTCTTCCCAAATAAGTCTGGCCCTGTCAGGGCACCTCCAATCCTTCCTGTCTCCTGCACCCTAGGGACCATGGCCGCTGTGCATATTAAGAATAAGTCCCCTCGTTATCTGCAATTACCCAGCGGCCACACACCTCATTTCTTCCAGCAGAAAAGAAAATTAGTTTTCTATTGACTTCATCTGGCTCCTCCCTCATTGCTGGACATATCATTCAATTTGCTTCTGCCAGCCCAAGTGAATGTCCCAGCCCCAACCCCCAGGCCACCAGCGATCCAGTGGGCAAGCACTGATCTCCCACCTGTGCCTGGCCCTGTGCTGGGAGAAGGTCCTCATGTCCCAGTCTCCATTCTTGACCTCTCCCCACCCTACACACCAGATAACTTCATCTAATTGTGAGTTTCAGCTACCGCCTGAAGATCACCGTCTCCAGCCTGGACAGCTTCTGGGCTTCACTCCGAATAATCCTGAACATCTCTTTCTAGATAAACAAACTCAAAACGTCTAATCATGAGCCAATTTTCTCCCCAAGAGGCTTCTTACCCCTCACCCTGCTATGTTCTCCATCCAGTGAATGACACCATAATCCACCCAAAATGCCCAAAGAAGAAACTTGAGAGTCATGTTGCCACTCTGCCCTCACTCTCTAAATCCAATTAAGTATGAACTTCTGTAGATTTTCTCTTATTCTCTGCCTAATCATCTCGGATTACAACAGCCTGTCCTCTTTCTCCCTTGAATTCATTCTCTTACAGCCAAAGTGATCTTTCTTACATAAATCTGATCATGTTCTTCCTCTTTAAAGCCATTCAGCGGCTCTCCTTGCCCTCAGTTTAAAGTCTACACTTCTGTATTATGTCTTAAAGGCTCTGCAAAAATTGATCCCTGCTATCTCTGGTTTCTGCCATGCTCAACCCTCAATCCCTGGACTCCAATCTCAGGACCCACTCACTGTTTTCTAAAAATGGCAAAGTGAGTTTCGGAGCCAGACAGACATGTTTCCAATCTTAACTTCACCCACTGGCTGCATAACACGAAGCAAGGGCTTAGCGTCTCTAATACTTAGGTTCCTCCACTAGGGTGATAATGGCCTTGCTGCTGTTGTGAAGACAGAGCAAGGTGTTGCACCCACGTCTTTGCACATGCTGTTGTTCATGCTTGGATTACCTCCTCTTTCTGAAGAAAAGGCAAGGAAGCTAGTTTTCTGGAGGATCCAGTGGTGAGAAAGTGTACACCGTACAAATGATAGCACAGATGACTGATAGGGGCTGGCAGACTTACTGAAACCAATTGGCACTCACTGCAAATTCTGACTATGGATCCTGTTTACTGGGCATTTCTGGAGTCTAGCTGGTTGCAACTGGCCCACTATAATAAAGAGAGGCCAGGGAAAGGAAGAAATTTGCTCTGGTTCTCCTAGCAAATCAGTAGAATGGCAGTCATGGGCTTCCAGCCGTAGGCTCTTTTTCCAGTCCTGGAAGCCCTGATAAGAGTCAATGCAAACTACTGTTTTTTGTTTTTTAAGTCTATGGCCCTGCTATAAAGCGAGGAAAATTGGCAGAAGAAGCACTAGAGACAGATCTGGGGCCTTAAAATAGGCCAAAAGTTGAGAGAGAGAGAGCAGCAGGGTGAGTCTAGTGGCAACATAGTCTCTTCCAAAGTTTTCTGCTTAAAGCTCTGGGGGCCACTTGGGTTAGCAGGCTTGTCTTCCAGCACCTCTCACTGAGCTAAGGAGGCCAGCATGAAGCTGCTACAGGGTGGGAGCAGGGTTGCAGGGAGCACAGCCCTGCTTCCACAACAGAGGCCTCCAAGAGTAGGTCTTCCTCACCTTCAAATTCTAGAAGGCTAACCTTTGGTTCTGTTTTGAGACAGTCTCGTTCTGTCACCCAGGCTGGAGTGCAGTGATCTCAGCTCACTGTAACCTCTGCCTCCAATTCTTGTACCTAGGTCTCCCAAAGGGTTGGGATTACAGGTGTGAGCCACCGCACCTGGCCAGGCTAACCTGTTTTTATGTTTCTGCAGGATCATCAATTTGTGACAAGATGACCCTCTCCTCCTCTTTTTTGGAGCATTAATATTCTCAATGTTGGAAATATTTTTATATTGCCAAGACCATAATGTGAGGAGTACAGCTACATAAATCCCTGAGAAAAGATTAGTGGGGCTAGCACCTAACAAGGAAGGATAAGCTTGTTGGCTGGGCCCAAGGACAGTCAAATGTCTGCCTGACAAAGAATCTGCAAACAGAAGAGTCACTCAGAACACTTAGGACACCCAGAAAGAGCTCACAAAGAGCAAACAATCTAAGGCTGATATTCTCCATTAGTGGCACTTACCTGGGAACTGAGTGGTAGAGGACAGGAAGCAGGGCCTGGGCTAGGGAGAACCTCAGGAGGAAAGGGACCCAAGAAGTTGGAGGTCCATTCATTTAGCAAACATGCACTGACACCTGTGTGCTCAGTGATCTTGTACTATACTGCTTCTGAGGGATGTGCAAGACTCTGTAGCTCCCTGCCCTCAAGGAACTCAAAGGCGGCTCTGTCAGGGGTGCAGTGTTATGAGAAAAGGACACATAGAAAAGTCATCTTGTTCTGTTTGAGGATCAGAAAAAGATTCCAAAGTTAAGGAGAGGTCTTAGGGGATGGGGGAGGGAGCTAGCCCAGCCAGTTAATGTTGGGGTGAGGAAGATGTTCTCAGCATAATAGTATAGGCACATTTATGGAAGTGAAATGTGGAGTGTCCAATAAATAAATAAATAAATAAGTTTATCAGATGGGTGGACGGGGGACGAAGAATCAGAAGGGAGTAGCAAGAGATGAAGCTGGTGGTCAGTGAGTGACTAAAGGGGATCCTGAAGAACTCAAATGCTAAACTAGGGAGCTTAAGATATTATTATTCTGAGAATGATGGGTAGATATTTACATGTTTAAGAAGGGTAATGACAGTACCAGATCTATGTTTCAGAATTATCATCCTAGGTGTGAAGACAGGATTAGAAGGACTAACCCTGAGGGCAGAGAGATCAATTAGCAGATTGTACTATGGTCCAGACCAGAAATAATGGCCCAGAACTAGGCCAGGGGTGGTGGAAATGGAGCAGAAGATCTGTTGATAATGTGGGGGAAGTGGATGGAGGTAAGACAATTTTTAGGAAATAGAAGGAGCAAGCCTTAATGGGGGGATTGGGATGGCAGGACCACTCACTGAGATAAGGCATACCAGAGAAGGTGCAAATTTAGGGCAGTAATGAACTTAATTTTGGATGAGTTAAGTCATATTCCTATGGGACATCTAAATTTGTTAGGCGTTTCTGTATGGTTTCTAGGCTTAATGTCTATTTTTTTATCCCAGCATTATTAAAAACACACACACACACGCACTCTTATGTTTTCTTCTAATACTTCCAGTTTTTTAAATATTTACTTTTTAATCTGTCTGGAATTTATTTTTATGTGTGTTTATACAGAAATAAAAATTTATACAGAAATAAAAACTAACCTTTTTTCCCCCCTGATAGCCAATTGTCCTACCACCATTGATTAAACTGTCTACACTTTCCCCACCCTTTTGAAATGACACCTCTATCATATATACAATTCTCATACATGGATCTGTTGGAGGCAGGAGAGAATGTACATGAAATGATCAAAGAAGCCAATCAAACTGGGGGAACAGGAGGGGCAGTAGGGTGACAAGCTGCTGATCTTACGAGACTAAGAGGCAGTGTGGCCTAAAGGAACATGCAGATACATTCTGAGGTCTGCTGGCATCTCCACAGGCCTCCTGCCTGTGGAATGCTTAGCTTGGTAACACACTTTATTAGTGATCTTCAGGACGTGGTGAGGAATGAGGCGATAGTCCATGGAACAGGGACCAGCAGAGAGAGGGTAGGGTGGTTGGGAGGAGGGTGCGGAGAACAGTGCAAGGAGCAGGAACCATGCATGGTAAAGACAGCAGGATCCTTGGGTGTGTCCACATTCTAGAACCTCACTGTTGCCACATCTGTCTGTCCCGATGGCCGCAGTAATGCCCTGAGAGCAAAGTGCCAGTGCCTAGGCCTGCTTGACAAGGACTGCCAGATTAAATGCAGCCCTAGCTCCATACGAGACATACTTACACTATAATTTTTTATACTAAAAAACCATTTATCTGAAATTCAAATTTAACTAGTGGTCCTGTATTTGCTAAATCTGGCAACCCTGTGATGGGGACACAACAGCTGGGTACAGTTAAAGGTTTAGCATCAAATGTTAGCTTAGAAGAAAGATGGGGCCAAGGCAGTGAGTTTAGGACTGACAAAGCAGAGGGCCCCAGTATATCCTGCTTCTGAGTTTGAATCCAAACTCTACCATTTAATAACCATGTGAACTTGAGCAAGTTTCTGAATTTTATTTATGTCTCTTTGTTTTGGTTTCATCTTCTCTAAAATGATAATTATAGCAACAACTTCCCTCAAAGCATTGTTAAAAAGATGAAATGAGTTATTTGTGAAGTGCTTAAAACAGTAGCTGGGTTAGTTATTATTTTTGTTATTCCAATAACATCTAAAAATAGTGTTATTCCAACAATATCCTAATATCCCCCCACTCCCGCCCAGTTCCTTGTCTCAGACATGGACCACACAGTCCCAAGCCCCCATTCATGGCCACCTTGGCACACCCGACACACCTCCCAGACACACATGCCCTTCTCCCCACAGACATGGTTCCCACCCCTCCCCCAGACAGGGTCCTTACAGCCTCCACTCCAAAGTGACCTCTTCTTTCAGCCCCTCCCCTCAGCCCCCTCCACCCCACCGAGGTGCCTGGAGGTGCCACAGGCTGATGGTGAAGGATGACGATGGTTCCACAATAAGGGGAAAAGGCAATTTCATCTTGATTAGCGGGCGATTTCTCTCACCGTAATAAGCGCGCTCCAAATAATTAGCGTGTTTTACGTAATAATGAAATTACAGAAATGCAGTCCACTTATTCAAACAACTCACCATTACCATATTTTTAAATATTAGACTTAATTAGAGTTTATCACTTCAGAGAAGTATGCGAACCGAAGATGTTTTTAAAAAAATCCTCATAAAGTGTTTATTAAGCGCTGGTAAAGCTGGGATAATGATGTGTTTGGAAATTAAGGCAATCAAACACTTACCGCTGCTCCTGGAGGCCAGGCATGGAAATGAGGCCATTACACGCCCATTACCCGCCAGCTCACAGCCACTTGGGGGCAGTGGGGTGGGGGGGATGTGCCTGGCCGGGAGGGCACAGTGCCCGGAAACCCCTCTGCCAGCATCCCAGAACTGCCTGACCAGTAAGCACAGCATCAAACCCCTTATGTTGCTTACAGCACATTTGGCCACCAGGAACCCAACTCAGATTTGGCCAGGCAAAGGACAGGATTGGTCCCAAATGCCAAAGATGATACCCAAAGACCAACCCTGATCCAGACTCCCAGGCCTGGCAGGACATGTCAACTTCATTCAAACTCAATACAGAATGAGGACAGAAGCCAGGTTGGGCAGCCAAGGAGGTCCATAAGAGGAGGTGCGGGGGTGAATCCCACCTGCTGGCTCCAGCCACTGCAGAGGAAGCTGCAGGCCCAGACCAGGTGACCACTCCCAAGTCTCGGCCACACAGGAGGAGGTAGCTGGAGTGGTAGGAAGAAGCTGAGGAATTATGCTGGGAGCCAAAGAGGCAGAAGAGCCAGGGGCCAGGCTCAAGAACAGACCTGGGGCCAGAACCTGGATCACGGAAAGCAGGCAAGAATGGCGGCAGGGAGAGTGGTTGGTGGCTCTGGGCCCCATTTATCCCGGTGAATAACTAATTCTAGAATTTATAGTGCTGGGTTTTTGTTCTGTGGCCATTTATATCTGCGAGGGAAGGAAATGAAGAGGCAGCACGGACGCCACATCTTTCTGTGTTATTGCTTGTCTGCCATTTGCAAATCATTATTAATTGTGGGCCCTGGTGGCAGGCTGGGTGGGGGCCGGGCTGGGTACATCCACATAGCTCTTCATCAAGGACCCCAGCCGCTGCCCCAGAGAGCCAATTACCCCGCCCTGATTGGGATCAGATAAAGAGGGAATTTTTACAAATTAGGGAATAAATAGAATTTCCACACAGGGCGCGGGCAGGACCTGAGAGGCTATAATGAAAAACCATCCGTCACCATCAGTGCGGCCTGGGCACGCGGCCCCGGCACTCCCTCCCTTGTGGGCCCGCCCTAATGCTCAGGGGCCTGGGCGTACAGGTCTAAGGACACCCCAAACCCTTCTAAGGCCTGGAAGCAGGAGCAGAGTTCTCAGGGGGTACATACCCACTTTAGGCTGAAGATGCTTGGGTCCCAGCTGTGGCCTGACCCTAATGCTGCCTCTTCTTTTCCCTACCTCTCCCTTCCTCAGGCTCTTGGGAAGGAGGAGATTGAGGCAGTCCTGAGAAAGACCAGAGTTGAGGACCACAGGGCAAAGACCACATCCATGTCCCCACAGCCATGGCAACCCTAGGGCAGAGCCCCAGCCCCATGGACCACTCACTCAGCTCCCGTTAGCGCTCCTCCCCTGGATCATTAAATATGTATATCTTATTACACGCCTTGTTAGAGTATCGAGCTCTATTGACTGATGATAAATCCTGAGCCTCGTCCTGGCCATAAATTTATCTGGAGATGATGAAGACTCAATAATCTAGTCAGGCAGATAATATCATCGGGCCTTAAAAAAGATCATTACATTATATGTCAGAATTAAAAGTGAAATACGCCGTAGTAACAGGGCGGCTGCTCTGGCCATTACAGAGGATGCCCGCCTCCCCCAACTCAATCTCAGCCAAGGCCCTATCCAGGTAGAGGGGCCAGGAAGCCTCATCTTCCTCCTGGTCTGGGATGCCACAGCTAGAAGTGCCAGGTTATAGCCATATCACCTACAGCCAAGTGAAGGGAACCCAGCCAGGGAGGGGTTGGCTACTGAGAACAGCTGAGCAGATCTGCTGTCCCTGGCGGCCACATCAGTCTTCTGGGCCCTGTAGTGGTTCCAATAGGAAGGCGTCAGGGCCTCACCCTCTTCCAGAATGGCCTGAACTACCAGGACAGATTCTTTGCAAAATGAGGACACTGAGATACAGAGGTTATGCCACTTGCCTGTGCTGGCCCAGGCAGCTGGAGAGTACCAGGACCTTTGACTTGGCCCCAGACACATGTGCTAGCAGCCTATCTGGAGACTTTCTTGTGAGCACGTGCTATCAATCCAGACCATGGCCACCTCCCTCCCGAGAGACCTGCCTGCTACAACCTCTATACCCTGACCTTTGAGAAATCTTGTTGCCGGCCTCTTCATTCTTTGACTTTAGCACTAATGGCCTTCTCCATGGTATCTAATTTCTACCCACTTTCACAGTAACACACTCAACCTTTTAAACTTCCTACTACTCTTCCTTTCAAATATTAAATCCAAATATCCCTGGTTTCTGACAATAACAAGGTTATTATCCAAAATGCTTGGGGATTTTGGATTTTTTCAGATTGTACAATATTTGCATATACATGAGATATCTTGGGGATGGGGACCCAAGTTTAAACATGGAATTGTATTTCTTTATGCACATACCCTGAAGGTAATTTTACATAATAGTTTATATAATTTTGAGCATTAAACAAAGTTTTGACTGTGACATGAGGTCAGGTGTGTAATTTTCCATTGTGGTGTCATGCTGGCAGTCAAAAAGTTTCGGATTTTGGAGCAATCTGGATTTGCGACTTTCAGATTAGGGATGCCTAACCTGTCTGTATACTCTTTCTTTCATTCACTGAAACCTTAAAATTTATACCCTTACTCTCTCCATATATATCGTCTCTCCGGTATTCACATTTTTCCTTGCCCACTTTTTCTTTGAGTCTTACTCTGTCACCCAAGCAGGAGTGCAGTGGCTCTGTCACAGCTCACCGCAGTCTCAACCTCCTGGGCTCAAGCAATCTTCCTACATCAGCCTCTGGAGCAGCTGGGACTACAGGTATGCTACCATAACCAGCTAATTTTTTTTTTTTGTAGATATGGGTCTTGCTATGTTACCAAGGCTGGTCTTGAACTCTTGGCCTCAAGTGATCCTCCTACCTCAGCCTCCCAAAGTGTTGGGATTATAGACATGAGCCATCAGGCCTGGCCCTTGTTCACTTTGATGATATACCCAACAGCCACCCCCTTCTGCCCTGTTGGCAGAGCCCACTACTCCTTCAAGTAATCAGGATTAATCCTCTTTGGTCTGAGTCATTTTTGGTGATCCTTTCTCCCTTGCCAGTCATTGGCATAGGGATGGGCATGCGTTCTGGCTACTGAGACATGAGGGTAAGTTTGCTGATAGGCCTTCAAGGAAAATTTCTTCTCTCTTACGAAGACAAGCATGAGGGAAAAATAGTACTTTATATTCTTCTGGATGTTTTCATGTCGGCACATAATGTCTGGGACTGCAGAAGCCATCTTCCAATCTTGAGGGGAGTTAGCCTGTGAAGACCATGCTGAAGATGAAAGAACAGAAAAATGGAAAAAAATCTGGGTCCTTGATAACATTGCTGAGATGCTGAATTAACCAACCTTAGAATCTGCCTTACCTCCAAATTTCTTTTGTGAGATAATAAATCCCCTTATTATTTAAGATATTTAAAATTGGGGTTTCTTTTTCTTGCAGCTCAAAGTATACTAACTGATACAGAATGCTAACAGCAAGAAGGAGAATGACATAAGGAATGGACCTTGTAACCCAGAACTCACTGAATAAAGGAGGCAGGCCGAAGGACAAAGAGGACACTGCTATTTCAGGCTGGGAAGTTGGTCACTCCCCTCTTTTTTTTTTTTTTTTTGCTCTCTTGAAACAGTTGATCAAATTGTTTCTTGCTGTATCTCAGGACACAGGCCATGTTACAAAAAAGGCTGAAAGAATCAAGTTTAGATTGAAACCTAAGTGAAAACAGAGAGGGAAGAAATACAGCTTTACTAAGAAAGGCATTTTATGAGTATGGTTGCAATGTAAGTTGACTAAAAGCTCCGCAGTTCCACAAAGTCATCAGACTCTTCAGAATTCTTTCTGCCCTGCCACTCCCAGCACATGGTTTCCAATCCTCAAACTATTTCATAGTCCAAAATAGCTGCTGGAGCTCCAACCATCAAATCCGCATTCCAGGAGAAAGGAAGGGGGAAGATGGGAAAAGGCAAGACTAGCGTTATTTCCCAACTGAGTTGTTTCCCTTTAAGTATCATCCCTGGAAGTCCCAGACAACGCATTTCCTTTTGTTTCACTGGCTGGAGCTGAGAGACATGGTTGTACCCAGCTGTCTGGAAAACTAAAAAAGTAGTCTTTTAACTGGGTACACACTGATATTACACAGGGGTTCTATAATTATACAGGGGTTCTACTTAGTGAAAAAGAAGGGAAAAGTCACAGTTTCTATCCTAGCAACATAACTGACATGTCTGCCTTTGGAGCCTGGATTCCACGGTCCATCATTTCAGTCTTTTTCTTGCCAATCCTTAACTCTCTTATTCCCTTTTCTTTGTCTCCCTTGGCTGGAAAAACCCAAACTCTGCCTTCTCTGTGCCTGCCACCTAGAGCCTGTGACTAGAGAAAATCACAACTTTATAAACTAGTGCCACTTATAAAATTAGAGTCATCAGCCTCAGCTGGGTATATAAAACTGCCCAGCCCATCTTCAGTGTTCCTGATCAGTGTGTACTCTCTCTCCCTTCACCCCTAGTAACAATTTCAAGTTTCTCTACTTTCCACAAATCTCAAATCCCCTACCCTCAACATAACCCCAAACCTCTCACCCATGCCAACAATCTTACCTCCTACTTCACAGGAGCTACACAGAAGCCACTCTCCTGAGTCTGCCCCAGTCCTCTCATCTTGTCACAAGAGAAGGCCAAACTTGATGTCACTTTCTAAGCCCATCCCTTTTACTCCACCTGGGTAAGGTCCAACCCAAAATCCAGGCCTTTTCAAGGTCCTTATATTATTATTTCTATTTCCTCTGATACAGCTTCACTTTTTTCTTCTGCACTGGTTCCTTCACATAAGCATGTAAATATATTAACTCTCTCCCATCTTGGGAGTAAAAGTCTCCCTTTAACTCCCTTTTCCATTTGGCTAGGGACCAATCTCTCCTCCTTTTCAGAGGCAAACTTCAAAGTTGTTTACACTCAAGATCTTATTTCCTGATCTCTTGCCTTGCAATCGGATCACTGCCTTACCAACACTGCTTTCTCTAATGATCCCTATGACTCATGAAGATGAAGCTTTTCAGGTTTTGATTGATGGACAACTGCTGAACAGTCCACTCCTTGAAGCTCTCTTCCCTGGGCTTCAGTGACCCACCCTCACTTTCCATGCAATTCTCCTTGGGTCCTGTGAACATTCCCTTTTTTCTGACCACATCTTAGATATGGGTGTTGCTCAGAGCTGCCACTGGTCCTCTTCCCTTCTCACTCTCTCCACCCCCCACCTCGGGCAAACTTACCACTCTTGGGTGTCTAATTACCATATATTTTACAATAATTTCTAAGCCCATATTCCTATTACCAATATTCTGGTCCAGGCCAACATCATCTCTCACCTAGGTAACAGCAGTTCCCCTGCCAATCTTTCTTCCATGGTGACCTTTTAAACCACCAATCTGGTCATTTCACTCCCCGTCTTAAAACCCTTCAATGATCCTGGAGCAGAAAAAGGACATTAGTGAAATTAAAATAAGACTTTTTTTTTTTTTTTTTTTTGAGATAGGGTTTCTCTGTTGCCCAGGCTTGAGTGCAGTGGCCTGATCTCAGCTCACCGCATTTCTGTCTCCAAGGTTCAGGCAATTCTGGTGCCTCAGCCTCCCAAGTAGCTGGGATTACAGGCGTGTGCCACCACACCTGACCTAATAAGGCCTTTAACGTAGCATAGTACCAATGTTAATTTTCTGGTACCGACAATTGTATTGTGATTATGTAAGATGTTAACATGAGGGAAAGCTGGGTAAGGGATACATAGAAACTTTCCTACAAATATAAAATTAATCCTAAGTAAAAAGTTTAAGAGTCAAAAATTAAAACCACCACCACCAGCACCACCTCTGGTGGCTCCTCACTGCTCTCAGGACTGCTCAGCTAATCCCTATTAAGTTCAATATTGCCACCTTGCCTGACTCAGCTCCCACTGCATTCAAACTCCTTCATAAATGTCTGGGTTCTGGACCTGTTTACATCTCTGGTCTCATCATTCCCACTTTCCTATTATACAGCCAAGTTCAGGCTCATTCGTCCCTTGGGTTTTCAAGTCCTATGCCTTCTGCCTGGAAAACTGCTCTCCACTTCTCACCTGGCTCATTGCTCTCTCCTCTCAGAACCCAGGCTTGCTAGTACTTCCTCTAGGTGCCTTCCCTCCAACACACCTTTGTGTTAGAAACCTCTTCTGTGTGCTCTCACAGCACCCAATTCTTCACATATCATAACTGCCTCTCCCCCACCTCGTGCTAGACCATGAACTCTTTGAGGGCACAGATGTTATACACAGAGACCCTCAGTAAACACACACTGAAAAGAAGAAAGGGAGGACTAGAGGAAAAGAAAGAAGGATAACGTCACAGGCAAACCTACTCCAGCCCTGACATCTACCACCCAAAGCCTTGACATGTCCAGGCCCTGAAACCCTGTCATGGTCTTTGTCTCCAGCTTCCAAAGCCCTGAAGGTTTCAGCCCCTTCCCTACCTCTGTTCCCTTCTAGCATCTTGGTTTCCCCAGGACTCCACTGTGCCAGGAGACTGGCTGGGACCTGAGCTTTCATCTGTCTGGCCAGCCTGTCCTGCAAACCCAGGCAGCTAGGGTGGCAGAGGTGGTGCTGGGGCTCCCCAGTCCCAGCCAATGATGCCCTGGAGAAGGGCCTAGCTATGCCTAGGGACTCTGGGAAGGGGGGATGCCCTCCCTAAGCCCTGTCCCACCTGGTAAATATTTCATCCTCAAGCTGCTCAGCTAATCCCTATTAATTTCAATACCGCCGCCTTGCCTGGCTCAGCTCCCAATGCATTATTTATCCCCTTTGTTTGTTTGTCGCTAACAGGTGGGCCCCAGCGGAGGCACTGACTGGGGACAAGCCCACTCTATCACAGTGTGGCTGTGAATTAATCATGAGGACTAATGGGAACCACCTCAGCTCCAGGCACTTCCCTAGCTGCCTTCCCCTGCCCTGGCACCCAGGGGTGGGCCAGGGCCATCTCAACTCAATTTAACTCAATTCAAAACAGCACATTTTATTTACTATATGCCTACACGTGTCAGACACTGTGCTATGCTTTGGGGATATAAGCCAAACAAAACATGTTTCTTGCTCTCAGGGAACTTACAATCTAGTGAGGGAGACAGGCACTAAACAACTTTCAAACAATTTCTTAATTACAACTGTGATTAAATGCTATAAATGGGGAGAGCGGGGTGCTGTGGAAAAGTACACAGGGAGAGGGAGACTTGATCAAGTCTAGGAGTCAGGGAAGGTATCCCTGAGGAAGCAAACTTTAAGCTGAGCTCTGAGGGATGAGCAGGAGTTAATTAGGTTGTGGGGTGGGAATATGGGGCTCTGTGGGGAAATAAAGCCACATGGGAAGGCAATGAGGTAAAAGAAGGTGTGGCAGGTTCCAAGAGATGAGGGAAGGGTGTGGAGTGTAGGAAGCAGGAGGAGAGTGGCTTAAGGGGGGCAGGAGAGGCCAGCAGAAAATAGAGGCTGTGAGTCTATGCATAAGTAGACAGGGGATTCCCCCTAAGCCAACAGGGCTCAGAGTGGGGACTCTCTTCTGCCTAAATGATCAAGCTGTTCTGAGGGATCACCAGGGAGGACTAATAGGTACCACCTCAGCTCCAGGCACTTCCCTAGCTTCCTCCCCCTGCCCTGGCACCCAGGGGCAGGCCAGGGTCATCTCAACTCAATGTAACTCAATTCAAAACAGCACATTTTAGTTACTATCTGCCTACTCGTGTCAGACACTGTGCTATGCTTTGAGGATATAAGCCAAACAAAACACATTTCTTGAACACAGGATTTTTCACTCACCACCTCCAATACACAATCCTACCACCTCTGCTGACTTGAGCAACTACTGATTTCTTGACCTTGTACTTATGGCCTTTTGAGGCTGTCCCTCGTGCTAGGCCCACCTCTTCCAGGGACTCCTGGATTCCTATTTGTCCACCCTTGTGGTGGTCAAGAGCATTAACCCTCAACTGTGCAGGTCAGGAAACTCAGGGGAGCACCTGGCCCAGGGACTTGTGAGGAGATCTGTGTGAGCCTCTCAGCACCCTGAAGGCTTAGGTGCTTCCATGAAAGGACAGGCTGGATCTGGCACCTCAACCCTGTGGTGGAACCAGGTACATGGCTGAGAACACTGACCTGCCTCAGCCAAAAGTGCTCATTTCACCTCCCATGAAGTAGCATTCCTCACCTCTGAAGCCCTGGCACTGGCCTGGGCACCCAGAAGACGTCAGCAAACATTTTCTGCATGAATGATTTTAACACAGGCAAGGCCCCATCATCTCCCACAAAGATCTTTTCCCCACACACTTCCCTAAGAAACTTTTCTAGAAGGCCAGGCATGGTGACTCACGCCTGTAATCCCAGCACTTTGGGAGGCCAAGGTGGGTGGATCACCTGAAGTCAGGAGTTCAATCAAGACCAGCCTGACCAACATGCAGAAACCCCATCTCTACTAAAAATACAAAAAATTAGCCAGGCATGATGGTGCATGCCTGCAATCTCAGCTACTTGGGTGGCTGAGGCAGGAAAATTGCTTGAACTTGGGAGGCAGAGGTTGCGGTGAGCTGAGATCAAGCCATTGCACTCCAGCCTGGGGCAACAAGAGGAAAACTCCATCTCAAAAAAAAAAAGAAAGAAAGAAAAAAAACTTTTCTAGAAATTTAAATAAAGGAACAAACAAGGACCAACGATTTTACAGTTATTGTGCCCAGTGAGCCTGACAGGGGCCATCATCAACCCCATTTTAAAGAGGAAGATTTTCTAAACCCTTAGAAAGTGGAAACTTACAAAAAAAAAAAGGAAGAAACAGAGGCCCGGAATGGTGAATGACTTTCCTAGGACCACTCAACCTTGAAGGCATGAGCCTTAAACAGAATGATGTCAGCCCAGCTCCAGGCTCCAGCATATCCAGAGATATGCTCCTTCTGTGGGCATCTCCCCAGGGACCCTAGCTCTCTAGAACGATCCTAAAAGGCACCTGGTTTGTAAACTTGGTGCAGCTCTGCCAGGGCAGAGGCCTCACTGTGCACATGCTCAGAGTTTGTAATTCTATTCAAAGTTGCCACTTTGAAAATCCATATGTCTCCAGGCTCCCTGTACATCATGGTGTCAAGTCTTGAAGCAGAGGCATCCATCAGGGGCTCCCGAAGGCCACGGTCTGCATGCCCACACGCCTGATCCCACCCACATGCCTCATCTTGGCTCCCAGCAGCCGGCAGCACTACCTTGCCCTGTGCACAGACTCACTGTAGCCCTAGCCCATCCACTTGGCCCTCTCTCACCCTGGCCTCAGACTCCTCTGGTTGCCCTGACTCACCCCTGCCCCGGAATACCTTTTTAGCCCTACCCGGCCTCTGCTCTTCTCTCTCGGAGCTAGGCAGCCAGCACGGAGGCAGCCTTGATAACTCGCTAACGTGCTGCCCATGCTGTTCTTAAAAATTTATGACTGTGCAACATGAAAAATCCGGCTGAGGAGCCATCATTAGCGGTGCTGCCTCCCTCCCCCACCAGAGCCACCCTCGTAAATTGAGATTTATGGCTGCGGCAGGCGGGGCGGGGGTGTGTGCAGGCGATGAGGATGTTGTGGGGGAGACAGGGAGAGACCAATGAGGCAGCGGCGGGACCAGGGGCTCCCCCCTGCGGCAGCTCCAGTTTATCGCAGGCTGCAGTGATAATCCCTGCGGAGAGTTAAGGGCGGCCTGGGTATCAGCACGGCGCAACGCAGCGCTAGGTCCCGCCTAGCAGTGGGGACGGGACGGGTCTGGGAGGGGCCTAAACCAATCACCGGCTCCTTTCGGAGTATAGGGCGAGATCTTGAGGTGCCAGGTTCCAAGCAAAGGCCTCCAGGGAGGAAGCATCATCCTTGCTGAGATCACAAGGTCTGGCCACCGGAGTCAGCTTCTCCCACCAGAAGGTTGGGCTGATTGTCCTATTCCAACCCAAGAGTGATGGGGAAGCAGGAAGGATGCCGGAGAGCCTCCTCTCCCCTTCCTTTGGTAAGATGGGCACGTGGAAGAAATATTAACAGTGACAGTGTAGGACTGGACCCTATCACATAGCCTCCCCCAACAGAGGCCAGGCTGGGGCTGAAAGGAAAAGGAGGTAATCCCACAGCCTGCCCCTACCCTGCAGGAGAAGGGGAGGAAGAATCCCCTCCTCCTCCTCCTCCTCCCCTGCTCACTTAGCCCTGTCAGCCAGGCCATTATGAAATTGGGGTTTCATTTACAGACTAATTAAACATTACAGCTTGTTCACAATTACAACGCGGGGATGAGGGAGTAACTAATTACGGAAGAAATGAGCTAACATTTATCTCTGCTCCCACCCTCCCTCTCCCTACTGCCCCCCTAATCCAGCTTCCTCCCACTCCCTGGTCACTACCAACTCTCTAGGCTTATTTACTAGGTTGGGGGACTGGAAGACGCCTGGTAACCCTCAACCCTGGACATAAGATCTAACTGCTATTCCTAGCTATCTGGGAGAGGAGCTTAGAATTCAGGGCCCTGTGGCAAGAGGCAGTAGGGGCTTTTGTGCAAGACCCTGTGGGTAGGGTCCGCAATGGTATGTGTGGCTATATCTGGTGTGGGGGTCTGCTCTGGGGTATGTGACAGTGCTGTGGGGCTGTGAGGCCCCATTTTGTAGCAAAAGGTCTTGATGGGACTGCTGCAGATCACTCTGTCATGGGATATGATCGTGAATGAATCATGCCCTCAACCCTCAGCCCCAGGCCAGGATAGAAAAGAACTAAGCGGCTGCAGGAGGTGATGGTAAACGCAGGCCTGGGATGTGGCCCTGACAGCCCAGAGCCCAATTCCCACTGGGCAACCCCATTCACTCTCCCGCCTCAGAAGCAAGAGGGGCAGGTTTACCCTGCCCTGGGGCTCAGCTGGCCTGGCCTTGGCCTCTGGCCAGATGCCCCCTGTGGGGCCCAAGGAAACCTCCTGGGGGCCTGGGGTGCCCCCTGTGGGCAGGAGTCCTGGGGTCTGGCTGGCCTGCCGCAGGGTTTAATAATAGTAACAGTGAGTGTAAGCGTTTCCATCCTTCCTGCCTTTGGGCAGAAGAAGAAAGGAAAGAAGAGGGAGAGGAGGGAGTGGAGGGAGCCGGCTGAAGGGAGGCTTTGAGGCCTCAGAACTCACATCAAACGGCAGGATCTGGGCCTAATTGTCTGACCCCTGCCCCTGCCTTCAATCAGCTCTGCGGCTCCCCGCCCGCCCCTTGCCTAACTAGCAGCCATGTTCTCCTCATTAGGACAAGCTCCCCTTGCACACGTGTCCCCCGACATGTCCCCAGCACTCCCAGCTCCCAGCCCTGCCTGGTGGGAGGGTACAGCAGGGACCCAGTTTTGGAGGGGCCTCTGGGACAGCTATACCTTCAGCCACCACAGCTGTCTGGCTTGGGCTGTACCAGCCCCTCTCCTTGAGCTACATGGGTCTGGATGCCATGTGCTGGGACACTCTCCTGAGCTGGCTCAGCTGCTGGGTGCATTCTGTCCTCTGTGTGTCCTTCTTGCTACAGCCCAACTGTCTCAGACATACAGCTCCTGAAAGCAGGGCCTGTTTGACTCCAGTCCCCTTTGGCCTGGTTCAGCCTGGCTTGGGCAGGAGGTCTGAGTCAGGGTCTATGTTCACAGGCCAGTAGCTGAAGGAACTTGGCTGCCTAAGGTACAAGGATGGCTCACTTAAATGGATCCAGGCATGGTGGCATGTTGAGTGCCTGCAGCTGGGGAAATGGCAGTAAAGCAGTACACATGGTAGTGAAAAACTCAAACCCTAGACTAGGAGAGATCTGTGTTCAAATTCCTGCTCTCTCACTTCCTTGCTGAGTAGCTCTCAGTCATGACAACCTTGTGGAGCCTCAGTTTCCTCACGTGCAGTAGAAATGACAGCCCTTAACACAGGGTTTGAGAATTCAATGAGAGAACAGATATAAAGTCCTCTGTACAAATACCTGCCACTCAGCAAACGTAGAATGACACTGGTGTGATTCAGACCAGAGTGAACAAATTCTCCTCTCCACAGGCCACAGGCCCCACTTTGCCCAGTGAGGCTTAGGCCTGATCAGTAGTGTCCAGGATGGGAGGAGCTAAGTGGAAGGGTCCAGAACCCTGCAGAAGAGTAAGGGCAGCCCCAGGGGGCACAGCTAATGCCGAGGGCAGAGCACCTATGCTGGAGCCAAAGCATAGGGAGGGATGTCCCACAGCAGCTGCAGGAGGAGGGGTGGGGCCCAGCTTAAGGAATGTCAGCTGGCATTAGGTCAGATGCGATAGGTCATCGGGGCTTGCCCATGAGGTGTGGATCGTCCCATGAATATTGCAGACCTGAAAGGAGGGGCTGCTGTGAACCCCACTGGAGTGAAGGCTGTCTGTGCTGCTCTAGGGATTCTCAGGGTACCAGGGATTGGGGGAGGGGCTGGCCTGGTCTGGGCCCTGACATTGTCTCTCACCTTAAACCAGTGGTAATGACTTGCAAATATTGATGAAAACACAAACTAGAGAGATTGTGTTTTTCAGGAAGTGAAGGTGGGGAGAGGGGATAAGGAGGAAAATAAACTGAAATGAAGTCCAGTTATCTCCCATCTGTGGCTGCTCCTAATCCCCCAGCCCAAAGGAATCCAATGCAGTCCCTTATCTGCCCTGTCAATCACTCAATCACCGCCCAGTGCTTGGTGGGCACTGCACGCCCTCACACACACTCAAACACATGCTCACACATGCACACACATGCAGACACTCCACTGACTCTTGCTCCAACACTCCCGCCCACCCCCAGCCCATTACTCCTCTGAGTAGGAGCAGCCAGCACGCAGGTCCTGCCAGATGGATGCAATTTGCATAATATCAGCAGCGGAGGCTGCAAGATCACCAGGGGTCAGGGCGCTGACATCCCCGCACAGTCTATCTGCAAGTGCTAATTTGGCCAGCATTGATCTGTCTTTCTGATTTCTTTGTCATTTAAGTCTGCGATGGTTTGACAGGAGATACAGAGAGAGACAAGGGGAGGTGAGGCCGGGGCCTGGGGCTAGGAAGGTAGAGAAACAAAGATTGTACTTCCTGATGAATCAAACACACAGAACACATATATACATATATACACACTTACAGGAGAACTTTCCTCCATCTATCTGTCCATCAACTCACACATCCATCTATCTATTCATTCATCTATGGTTGCTACTGAAGAATAGTCTGGTGTCTGGCAAGAAGCAATTCCTCAGTTGTCTTTGGGGCTCCAAGGGGGTCAGCTCAGGGATCACAGAGCCAGCACTCTCTCCCCAGGCACTATCCAGGCAGGCCCTGTCGAGGCTGGGAGAGTTATCCCTTCTCATGACCATCCACCTCCCTGGCTTCCCACTTGCTCAGGGTCACACCAGAAAGAACTGCATGGGAGGGCCCATAGTGTTGGGGAAGCAAACACTCTACTGTACTCTGCCCTTCCCCATAAGGTGGCTGGGCTGACGCCAGCTCTTTCAGCCTTGAAGGTGGCCAAAGCTGAAGGAAGCAGGCAAAGCACCTCTCTGGGACAGATGGGGAGAGGGACATTAATGTCTATAGAGGCTTCACATCAATACATCACCACTCAGGTCATCTGAAGCCCAGAAGACTCCATGAATCTCACTGATTGTGAAGCTCTCTAGCCAAGCCAGGAAGTCCCATGAGATCTAAATGCTACCTGCTGAACCCTCGGCCAAGGTCCTCACATTCTCCCTTGTCTTGCGGGGGTCCCCCACAGGAATGGAGACACTGCCAGACTAGACATCATGGAGAATGGGGATGGAAGGGGAAGACTGCAGCTCTGGGAAGCAGGAGCCCTCTGCAGACAGGTGGACATGGTCACTCTGTCAAAGGATGCAGAGGGGCTTGAGGCTTCCCAGAGGTACAAGGCCCCCTCCCCCAGGCCACAGTGGCTCTGTCTTGGCACCACCCCCTTTCCTTGCCTATGGCAGCAGGAATAGGGTGATCAGAAGGAACTCCCTGCTGGGCAAGAGGGGGGCTGGCGTTTGGTGTGTGCTAATCCCGGGCCCGAGGTCTTCAGAGGGACCCGGGAAACTTCAAGGAGGGAAGGCAAAGCTGTACTGCAGATGAGCTCATTAGCCAGCACCCCCACACCCCCCCAACGAGGAGGAGGGCGGGCAGCCCAGTGAGCGTGGCGGCAGAGGCGGCAGAGAAAAGGCTGTCACTGTCCTTTCTTCCTTTTGGTACAAGCGTCTCCCTGAGCCGACGATTCTCCCGCAGTGACACCTCTCACGGGCGCTAATGAGATCCATGTCACAGAGCTAATGCGTTCTGACTGGACTCTTGATAGACACCCTACTCCTTCAGGGGAGACCACAGGCCAGCACTGCCCCCCAGGGGGCCAGGCCCCTACCCTGCCACCTGCCAGCCCAGCTCTCTTGCCAAACAGTTTTGGGTAGCAAGCTCCTGAGAGTCCACTTGGTCTCTGGCCATGCCACCTGTACCACAAGCCTCAGTGGTAGCTTTCTCCATCCCAGAGCAGAGTGGCCAAGTTCCTAGGGCAGGACCACCCAGTCGGGCATCAGGGACAGTTCCAGTTACTCTCCTAGCCAGCTGAAACCAGCAGTCATCTGTGGGGCCTCCAACTTACAATAGCAGGTGAGATTTTACTGACATTTCCTGTGCAGATTTCCAAAACGAAAGAAGGAAAGGAGGCCCAGGCCCTGCCCTTGGAGAACCCAAGTACGCAGGGCCAGATCATTACCTCTGACAAATTATAACAGGGCCCAAGTGTGTATTTTGAACACTCATACTGGGAGGGCCAGGCAAGATTCCCAGAGGAGGTGGCCCCTGGAAGATTAGCAGAATTTTCCTGGGCCATGAGGTAGAGAGAGAACTGAAATCACAAAGAACCATGAGGGCCAGAAGGAGGTCAGATGCCAACAGCAGCAGCAGACAGGGCTGGTGATGCTGTCTTCGCTTTCTTCCTCAGCTGCTGCTGCTGAGGCTCTGTTAAGGTCTGCACGTTTCACACGACGCTGAGGGAGATGAGGAAAGTGAGCTTGTTTTCTTCCACATTGTCTCTGTTGGTAGTGCAAAGCCCAATATCAAAAGAGTGCTTCATAGTTCAGCAGTGATAAGAACACAGGCTCTCGAGATGACACCACTGCACTCCAGCCTGGGCGACAGAGCAAGACTCCGTCTCAAAAAAAAAAAAAAAACCCACAGGCTCTGTACTCAGATGGGCTTGGGTTTCAATCCTTGCTCCTCAACTTAACTGGCTGTATGACCTTAGGCACATCACTTAACTGAGCCTCAGTTTCTTCATCTATAAAATGGGAATGATGATGCCTGCCTTCATAAGACTGTTGTGAAAACTGAATTAGTTAATATAAAGTGCCCCCAAATAATGTGAGTGCCTGCTGCCCCTTTGCTGAAATGAAGGAAGGACCACTCAGCAGTCCCCTGTGGAGGCTGCCCTGCCTCAGAGCCTGTGGTCCAAGCCAAGGATTTTGACAGAGACCATGCAGGCCGTATTCACCACAACCTGCTCCAGCACCATGCTGTTCACCAGGCTCCCAAGGCCAAATCCAACACCTGAGGAGGACGTGGCCTCCCGACTATGATGTCATGCTGACAAGCCTCCAGCAGCCTTTCTGCCAGTGCTCCACCACCTCCAGACCCTCTCTGGCCATCCCTAAACCCAACTTCAACCTCAGTCCCCAGGGCCAAGCCCACAACTCCACTTGTGAACTGTGTGGGGGCAGAGCACCCTGTCTGCCATTGTTACCAATACATTTCTGGTATCTACCATGGTTCCTGATAATAGGGTAGGTCCAAGGTAGTGTGTACTGAACGGAAGGAAGTTTTACCCGGTGCCCTGCCTCTATTTCCACAGCTGATGCCCTCCTGCTTACCTTGCTGCCCTCCCCTTCAGCCTCCCTGTCTGTAGTCTCTCCTCACGAGTCCTTCCCCTACAAACTATGAGCCTCCTCTGACTGAAGCCAACTCTCCTGTCCGAAACACTCCTACAGCTTTCCTACACACAACCCTGTCACCCCAAGCCTGCCTCTGTGCTCTCTCAGCACCTCCACACCACCCATGCCACATCCCTATGGCACTGCAGGAGAACTGAGCAGGCCCTGGACATGGTCAGCTATGGGGTCTGCAGCACCCTTGCCTGGCAGCACTCAATGCTGCCTCACCCCCCCCCAACCAATACATATACCACTCCCCACTCCAGGCTGGCAGCTCCTCACACAGTTAATTAGCACCATGTCACTATGGACCAGTCTGAGTGGCCAGTGACAGGAGCTGACCTCTGACCCTCAGGGCTGGGAAGCAGTCCACATCAAACTCTTACAGCGCGACCCTTTTAGCACACACAGTAACTCGGGGCACCACCAGCTGAAGCTCATTAAAGCTGTCTCTTTGGTGCGAGGGCCATTAACCTCACTGCTCAAAACCCACGCCTCCCCTCCCCGCCTCTCCCAGCCCAATTAATGCCCTGCATCCTCCCTCCCTTCCAAGCACCCTCACCCACACCTCAGAGCCAGCCTGGAGATGGCAGGGCAGCCCTCTTCATTCAAAGACTACAAAGACCAAGTGTCAAGAAGCCCAGTGCCCTGGTGAGCCCCTGGTGCTGGTAATGGAGGAGGGAGCCCCTTCAGCCCCATGGTGTGCCCAGCACTGCATGAACACTTTCCACAGGGGACTCACTGAGCCTTCCCAACAGCCCAGAGAGGCAGGTGGCACTGTCCTTCATCCAAGGTTGCAGGGTTCTGGGTGGAAGAACCAGAATTACTTCTGGCTCCAAAGCCCTTGCTCCATTGTCACTCAGAGCTTTGGGCTGACATGGGGCCCCCATGGGGCCCACCCAGATATTCTTCTCTGAAAAAGGAGGTGATACCTCAGAGGTCCTAACCTAGGGTCAACAGGTGAACAGACAACAGGGTCATTGCTGAGTCTCAAGAAGTGCAAAGAGTGGGAACAAGGAACCCCTTCTGCTCACAAACACATCCTGGGACAGATGATAGAAGGGGCACCCAGATCAAGTACATGTAGGGTGCATTAACCCAGTCCTGCTGTTCCTAGCCCCCAGCCAGTTCCTCATTCCCTGGACCAATGCAAGTCTTCTCACTGGTCCTCTTTGGTTCCTCTCTTTCCCATCACTCTTTCATTGATTCATTTACTCACCTACTTGTTCATTCAACCACCCATATGCATTTATTGAGCACCTACTAAGAACTAGTTTTGTGCCATACAAACTGCCTCGTTGATTCTGAATCTGAGCTTTGGTCACATCATTCTCTCACTCACAAACCTCCTATGTCTCCTCAAAACTGCAGGAAAAGTCCACATCCTTTAACCAGGCATTCAAGGCCCTGCTTATGTGTCTGTTTATTTTCTAGCTGTTTCCTAACCCAAATTTTCCACTCCAGTGACGGGAAACTTCTTGTAGGTGTCTGAACTTGTCCTCAGCACACTGGGTTTTCTCATGCCCACAGGCCTTTCTACTTAGTCCTCTTATCTAAAATTTCCTTCCCCCATTTTTCTGCCTAGCAACCTCCCATTCATCTTTCAAAAATCCCAATTCAAGTGTCCTCTTCTCTAGGAAACTTCCTGCTGTCCCTGCTGGGTCTGGCATCTTCTCTAGATTGTTTGGAAAACATCCACGCGAGGAAACAGCAGTTATGGTGGAGCACCCCCAGTTCCCCAGGCCTGTGGTCACTTCCTCTTTCCCCTGGACCTGAGACACCCTTGAGATGTCCCAACAAGAATATGGTGGCATCCCTCTTGGACTGAGATGCCCCTATATCACTACCTTTTAGTGAGAGGTAACTGAAGAAGTAGAAGCTACTTGGCAACTGAGGAGAGGGAAAACCGCCTTTGGGGCAACCCACGTGTTTTCTATCACAGCCCTTAGTACCCTGGGTGGCAATCATCTATTTCAGTCCCTGTCTCTTCCTAGGATGTGAGCTCACTGAGAACAGAAACTTCTACTCAGCGTGCCCAGCATCCACAAGGCACCAGTGAATGTCTGGAATGGATAAAGGGGCTACTCCAAAGGAGGTGACTGGGTCTTTTGGTCCTGGTCTATCTCTCTAGTCCCCCCCACAACGATGTGTCCTGAAAGGTTCACAAGTTGTGGTAATGTCAGAGCACTGCCCAGAGACACTGTGGCTCCTGACCACTTGAAACAAGGCCTACGCCTGGTCAAGTGCCCCACTTGAGAGCATCTGCATGCACACATGAGCATATGCAAAACAAAGTAAGATATACAGAACTGAACAGACACACCTGACAGATACGTACACAGGCTGTAGCTGCTTCCACGCAGACTCATGCCCTCAGAAAAATACAGATATACTGTTACACGCCCCTCAATAGACATGTATAATCATGGACACATTATACTGTCAGTCCGACACAAAGACATACAGCTAAAGGTGTCACACATATGCAGACACACAGATACCCACAGACAGATATATATTCATACTGATAGATCAGAAACTAACAGAGCCTCCAGTTGCCTGGAATCATAGCCACTCCAGTTTCCTTCCAAACATGAATCCACCTGAGGGTGTACCCCCATTTGGTACCCCAAGTGGCCCCCCTCAACCCAGGCACCGCTCAATGGAGGCTGCTGCTCCTGCGGAGGAGTCAATACCCTGTGGACGGAGTCATCGGTCAGAAGGACCCCGACTAATTAAAAGCTGGTGAGGTTTAAATAATTCATCTCCTTAACTCCCATTGATCGTCCAGTTTAGTGGCCACAGACTTGAAACAATATTAAACAGTCTCCTCCAGCTCCATGGCGGGTGGGTAAGCTGACATGTCCCCACCCCCTGAGGACACTGCTCACCAGAGATGCAGCCAGTGAGGGGGGACCCTGGCCTGAGTCCAAGGCCACCTGTGACTCACTGAAAGCCCAGACCCCAGCCTTCCCCGAAATACCATTTTGAGTGGTCTTTCCAGTGATCCCATTCAGTAATTTTCTCATTCCACCCCCTTTCCGCCATCTCCCAACTATGTAGAGAGCCCTGTTGGGGCACTGAATGAGCCATGGAAACCCTCTGTGTGCCTGGGGACTGGGGCATGCAGGCAGGGACGACGGATGGAGCTGTCAGGGGAATATGCGAAGGGACTGACCAATGCCGCTGTGGGGCCGGCCTATGTGTTGCAAGCTGAGGCCCTTGTTCATGTCTAGAAGTCCATTCTTGGGCCAGCAGCCCATGGCGAAGCTGTAAGCCTGGAAAACAGGAGGCAAGTGGTTAACGGAGGCCCTGACCCCCTGAACCAACCCCACTCACAAGGTCTTCCCCCCACCTCCCAAATCTTTCCAACAAGGAATCCCTCTCATAATGCCATGTCGTGAGAGTCCCCTCTCCACCCAGGTCCTCCCCTGACCCAGCAGAAAGTCTCTTCCTTCTCTAGAGTTCCCTTTTTCCTGGGCTTCTCCCCATCTGAGTCCCTGGCCCTCACCGGGTGCCCCTCACCAAGACTCCTCTCTAAGGAGTTCCCGTTCACTAGGCTCCTCCTGCTCAGGAGCCCTCCTCTCACCAGGGCACCCCTGCGCCGTGCACCCCTCCTTAGGATACCCCCTTTTCAGAGCCCCCAGCACTTTGCTGGGCCCCCTCCTCACAGTATTACTGTTCACAAAGACTGGTCTCAGGCAGGGCCTTGGAGACCAGCACATCCCAACTGTACTCTACAGACAGAAATGTTGAAGCAAGAGGTGGCCAGCAAGGTGCCATAACCACAAGTAGGCCAGGCTATGGAAGGCTGTGGAAGCTTTGTGGGGGCTCAACTGAGGAGAGGAGTAAGGTCACATGGTCAACTCAAGCAGCTGAGAGGGGAATACATGGGTGTGTGTGTGTGTGTGTGTGTGTGTGTGTGTGTGTGTGTGTGTGTGTGTCAGGGGGAGCAGATGCTCTGCTGAAGGTCAAGTGCTCACTTATGCATATTCAAAGCGACCACCCATCGATCTGTACTTAATTGTTTTCCTGGGGTTGGGGAAGGAAGTGCTGGGGGCATCGATCTGCTCAGGCCCCAGCACTCCATTGCCCCCCCCTCCATCCCCTTCACTCGCCACCTGGCTGCCAGCAACCTCCACCTGGCGGGAACACATAGCAGGGCAGGGGCAGCACCTTCCCTTACAGTCCCTTTTAGCCATGACTGACCTGGCACCACAGATGAGGAAACTGAGGCCCAGAAAGAAGAGACTTAACACAGGTTAGATCACGATGAAGTAGTCGAATATGATTTAATTCCTGCTCAGCCTGTTAACCAAATCCTGGGCTTCTCCTGGTAGGCCTGGTAGCTAGTCAGGCCTTCAAACATTACCCATCCCCTCATGTTGGAAGTTCCCAGACACCAGGCTGCCCTTCTACCAATAGCAGGACAGCGTACAGGACAGTAGTCAGTTAGAATGAAGCTTGGGTGATTTTCCAGAAGTTGGATGGGGGGGTCCAGTGATGGAACCAAAGTGACTGGCAGCTATGAGGGTATGGGCACTGCAGTGGTCCAGCCCTTTGCTAGGCCCAGGAGATTTCCATTCCACTAACACACAGGGGAGAGGGCCCAGCACAGGGTCAGAAATACAAAATGGGAGGCTACACACAGAGTCTGTGCCAGGGCCCAGGGATTCTGTGTCCACCCTGCCTTCCCAGCTATAGGAACCAACACTCCAGCCCCGTAGATACTAGGAAGCTAGGAGAGTGTACTTAAACCTTAGCACCCTCTAAAGCCATTTTCCTTGACTGCAGAGGTACCAGCCACAGCCCAACTTCCCAGCCAGCCTCCCCCTACCCTTTCCCAGGCCACAGCTGAACCCACAAATCAGGAGCTGAGTGTGAGGCTCAAGGACGGGGAAGAAGACGCTGGCCCAGAGCCAGGGCAGAGCTGGGACGGAGGCAGTGAGGGAAGCAGCCAGTGGGCGGTGCACAGCTGGAGGAGCCGCTGAGCCTGGTCAGGGCTGAGGCTGGAGTGCAGTGGGCCAGAGAGCAGTGGCAGCCGCCTTTCAAGTACTTTAAAATCACTTACAAAGGCCGGATTAAACTATCAGAAATTCCATTTAATAGGACAAATAAAGAAATAACAATCTACTCTATCAGCCTGGAGAAGGTGAGCTGGATGGGTTTTTTTTTCCCCTCCAAAAAGGAAAAAGGGAAGGAAGGGGGGAAAAAAGAAGGATAATGTGTGTTTACTCAAGCAAAGAAAAAAATATTTAAGTGATGTCGGGGAGAAGATTGCAGTAACTAGTGAAGAATAACATCGTCTACTTTGCTGTCAAATCACACCCGAATTTCAGTAATAGATTCTCGGCTGACACTCAATTCAATTCGAAGGTGATCCTGCTTTATCCCAGCCCATCAAATATTAAACACTTGCATTAGCAGGTGCTGCCGCTTCCCGGCTTAAAGCGGCGGGCGGGCGGCAGGGCTGCGGAGGCCCCTCCGCTCTGCTCGTGGCTTGGGGACAGGGCAGCTCAACGTTATCTGCACCTCATTCTGAGTCTTATCGCAGCTAAGCGGAAAGACCACTTCAGATAACATTAGATGCTTGCCCCCGCCACGTCATCATGATTAGATTATTATTATAATTATGACTCCCCAAGATCTTCCACAGACTGGGATGTGTGGAAGGGGGACGAAGGACAGAAGAGCCCAGGAGGGCCTGGTTGGGCCAGGGAAAGCGGGGCCCCTGGCAGGAAAGCGGAGGTGCCAGGCAAGGCGGTAACCTGGTCCTGCCTGACGGTTGCCTTTCAGGAAGGGCAGTCTAGCTTGTCAGAGCGAGGTCGAGATGAATTGGCATATCCACTGCGGCCGCGGGTGTCATGCTGCACAGTTTCATATTCCCAGATAAGGCGTGATAACCAATTGCTGCCATGACATGGCTTCATCCAGCACTTCCTCAGGGGGGCATAGGGAGGGGGAGGGGCAGCGCATGCACATGGGTCTGCCAAGCTCCTAATAAGAGGGATTTAATTTTTACAAATGCTGCTTCCAGTGGGGCCTTCACATACCAGCCAAGGTCCAAAAATGATATTAAAAACGGTTAATTAAAACTGCTCTCCTTCAGCCTGGGCTCTCCTGCTGTTGGTTCTGCTGAGAACTCTGGAACGTCTTCCCCAGGTACTGACAAGTGCCCCTGCAGAGTCTAACCTTCAGCTGTGACCATCGGCCTCATGGGACCACCCTAGGCAATGTACCAGGGCCCACCCAGCACGTCATGCTCCCCCAGCTCCTGCCATCTTGTACTGCTGAGGCACAGACAACAGATGCAGATAGCCACCCACAGAACACAGGCAGTCCCACAGCAACCTGTGCTCCTGCCAACATTTGGTCTGGATCCTCACACCTGCTGCCCCTCTGTACCTGTACTCATCTGTGTCCACCACTCACTTCTAAAGCCCATGCTTCTCCCCACCAGATATGCAGGCTATGGAGTGGCCCAACCGCATATATGCTGGCACACCACACATGCATTGGACTCACCCTCAGGTGCCTCTGCCACCCTTCCATTACTTGCTCCCTCCATTCGCCCCCCTTAAGAGATTGTATCTGTCTACAAATCTCAGCAGAGACCTTCCTGGGAGTCTTGCTCAAGGTGAGGTGTTATGGGCTATGTCTCAGAGATTCCAGCTGAGGAGCCAAGGCTGGCACTCAGAGACCCATCAGAACAGGAGGATCAGCAAAGCTGAGCCCTGTGGATTGCCTACAGGAGACAATGAAGACAAGCAGGCTCTGGTGAGATTGGAGGAGGCTAGGAAAGCTTCCTGGAGGGAGTGATAGTGGCAGGCTGGGAGGGTGTGACAGATGACAGGGGAGTACAATACTCCAGACAGAAGGCACAGCAAGGACAAAGGAAAATGGCAGAAGCAAGCACAATAAAGGCTTGGGTGTGGCTGGGACAGCCAAGTTAGAGGGGAGCCACATCTTAAGGCGCTGCTTCCCCACTCTGTACCAGACAGCAACGTGGCATTAAGGGGCCTTGTGTCCATCTCTTTAATCCTGCCTGCTTCCTCTCACTGCTCCCTTCCCTCTCCTGCCAGCTTGGAGGATTGGGGTTTGGGGCCCAGAAGCTTTCTGACCTTGATCAATGTGGGGCAGGAATCTGCTTTAAGAGCTCTCTTCAAGAGCTTGTGCCCAAGCCTGTTTTCCAAAGCTGCTTCCAAATCCTCTGAGTGCCACTTCTTTGGCTGCACCTCTGTCAGCCATCAGGGTCCACCTGCCTAGCTATGCACAGTCAACGCCTAACCCCTGGGGTTCCCGGCCAGAGGGTGGGGCAGGTGGGAGGATGACTGAGGAGCTCCTTCCTGAGTCCTGAGCAGGGCAGGTACTGATGCTGAACCACAGGGACAGGTGGAGCTGGCTGGGTGAAAGACGCTAGGCCTACCAACCCACCGCAGCCCTGTGCCAGGCAGGCACGCACGCTTCCCTTCCACTGGGCTGCTGCAATTTCCACGCACAGGGAAGCAGGTGCCGAGCTGCTCTCGGCTGGCTCTCCTCTCTCATGGCTCTGCCCGCCTTGGCTGCTGCCCCATTAGCTTAGTGGCCAGCCATCTGCGACGGGCCTGCCGCACAGCCCTGCTGTAGGCGCGGCGGGTGGCCCCCTGTGTAACAGGGAGCTTTGCCATTAGCGCCTTTAATATTCTGACACCTCAGCACAGCCTGCTATTACATGCAAACGCTGATCGCCCTGTGAAATTACATTGCTGGGCCCGCGAAATGGAATCGTGTATAATCAGCCTCCTCCATGCACTGTCAGTCCCATCACAAACACGGCGCCCGGCGGCTTACGGGGGCTTAGCAGCTGCGACAAGTGTATTGGGTTTAATAGATGAAGTAGCCCTCATCGGCTACAGCATCAGATCCTTCAAAGAGGAAAGAGGCATCAGCAGCTGCTATGGTGTCTCTGCCCACCCATATAGTACCTACCAGGACCCTGAGAGTGGGGTGGACACAGAGTGGGCAGGGCTGTAGTTGGACTAAAGGGCTAGAACCCAGCTCAGCCTGCAGACAGAAAAGGCTGCTCTGCAACTTCCAGAAAACCCAGAGTTTCGGAGCCTGCACTAGCACATTCAGCCTCCCTAGAAGTGAGGAGAAGCAGGCCTTTAACCATACCTCTTGATGACTTGTTACCCTGTTGGTGACTGTTCAAGACTAGGAACCAAATCAAACCACCTGCCATTCCCCTAACCCCCAACAGAGATGAAGCTGTGATGGCGATACTCCAGAGGACAGGGGAGAGAAAGTCTGACAGACACAAATACTACCTAACTTTTTATCCTGACCAACACTTCCACAGCTGGTGAGCCAAACACCTAAGGCTACAGATACACACTAGGATGGAGTAGGCCACATATACTTATGGCACACCTGGCAGTCCATGCCTCATAGAAAAGCTCAGTTCTGCCAGCTATTAGCACTATAACTCTGGATAAGTTATTAAACCTCTCTGAGCCTCAGTTTTTTGTACTGCAAAATGGGATGATAGTACTTTCCCCAGCTACATCTGAGATCACCCAGGAATACTCACTCCCACTGCTACCAGGTGCCATCGCTCAAAGTGCACCTGGCCTTTCCCTTTCCCAGGGAATCTTCTTCCAGGTTCAGGCTAACACCAACTGTGGCAGAGTATATTTTCCTGTGATGGATCACAACATTATCTCTCATCCCACATGCTCTTCTTACACTGTGACTCTGACATACCTATATCTTCAAGACTATCTATGTCACCATCCCTGCCCTGGAAACAGGGTGGGCTTTTGTGACTATTTCAACCAACCAGAGTAATACAGAAGTAATGTGACTTCAAGACTACTGCAAAAATGCTTAGGCAGCTTCCACCTCAAACACTGGGAAGTTTCCCTGCAGTCTGGGGCTGCTATGTTAAGCAGTGAGACTGCCCCAAGGTAGCCATGCTGTGAGGAAGCCCAAACTAACCCATGCAGAGAGGACACAGAAAGAAGCCATGAGACTCAGTGAAGAAAGAGAGAGGCCCAGCCAGCCCGCAACTGCTCTGACCACATCATGCCAGCTCCAGCCACTGCCTGACTATGGCCACACAAGAGATCCTGAGCCAGAACCACATTACCCATCCCCTCCTGAATTCCTCAATCACAGAAACCATGAGGGATAATACAGTATTCGCTGTTATTTTAAGTCACTAAGTGTCAAGGTGATCGGTTATGCAGCAACACTGACTGGCAAGCCATTATCTATTCACTCCTGGATATACTCTGCAGATGTCTTCAAATTTTTTCCTGCTGCTTCTAGACTATTCTTCCTCTCCCTCTGGAACTTCATTCCAAATCATGATCACTCTGGGTAACTTCAGTATCTACAGGATAACCCAGTCATGGACCTTGCCTCTCAATTTCTTGACTCCCTGTGCTATAATGACCTTCTCCTCTACCTATTTCAGTCATCTTTCCCCACAGGTACCCCCTGAGCCTTGTTATCACTCAGATCTGCTCTCCCTCTGAAATCTCACAAGGACAGATTCCACTCTGGCCCCAGCCTCCTATCCTTCTAGCTTTTGTATGCTTTCTCCCTCTGCTCTTGCTTCTTCCCACCCCAGCCTGCCCCTAGTGTGTCTATCCCCTTTTCTGGCATCAGTACTTTTCTATTAAGCCTGAACCCTTGAATCTATCACTTCAACCACCCATCCCCCAATTTTCAACTCCCCTGCCCACTTGTCCTAGAGCATGTCTTTTCTGGAAAACCCCAACCATGACTCTTTTTCTCCATACTTGCTCTTGAGCTCAGCAATGCCAGAAAAAGTCATTCTTATATACAGGAAGTGGTTACTACAGATCCAAGATCACAACCTTAGCAACCCTCAATGGTACTCACCAACCCTACTCCCCTCCTACTTTCACAAAGATAATAAATAACACCACTAGGCAGAGCTCTTTCTACTGCACGTCCCTTATCCACAAATGCGCCTGCATCCTTCCCCACCTGCTCCTTCACCTCCACTGTTCTAACGGGAGACACCATGCTTCTTGTCTAAGGCCAACCCAGTACTTGTGCTTTGCATGTCACCCTTTTCCCACCTCCTCAGGCCCTTGCTCCATCGAGTATCCCTTTTCTTTCTAAATCCTTAACCTCCTCTTCTCTGCGGCTTCTTCATTAGGATTCAAGCATATGCTTAGATTCCTATCGCTTTCACATAACTTCTCTGTGTTTCTATTTCCTCTTTGTAAAACGGGTGTTATAACAGCTCCTACCCTACAGAGTTGATGTGAGGATTCAATGAGTTATTGTCTGTTAAGTGCTTAAACACTGCCTGGCTCTTTAAAAGCTATGTTAAGTTTTAGATTACTTTTAAAGTTCTCTATGCATTTCACAAACCATCCAGCTAATGCTGTTCTCCTGTTAACAACCAACTTCTCAAGACTGTCTCTACTCCTCTCTTCTCTCACTCCTTCACTCCCTGTAGTCTGGTCACAGCTGCCGCCATGCTGCCCCACATCTGTGGACAGTTTCAGATTCTTACCTGACTTCACCACTTTGCAGCCTGCACCATCTCTGAACCTGTTCTCTATTCTTTACATTCTACTCAGTTTCCCTAGCTCTCTGCCATTTTCCTCACATTCTCCTATATAGTCTCCTCTGCATTTGGTCATCATATGTGTGTATTCACCCACTATGCACTCTTTTTTTCCTATTTTTTCTACATGCTACCACTCTCCTTGGGTGATTTCCTCAAGTCCATTGTCTTCAACCTTTCTAATTTCCAAATCTGTATTTCTTACCCCACTTGAGTGTCAAACATATATATTTTATTGCCTACCTTGAATCTCCACCTGGATTTCACACAGACGCTTGATTCTCAATATGTTTAAAGCTCATTTCAACATCTCCTCTTCAAACTGCTTCTTCTCCTGGGCTCCCAAATCCGAGTGAAAGCTATTACCATCTACCTGGTCTACCAGGCCAGAAATGTGGGGGTCAATCTTGATTCCTTCCTCTTCCTTACTGCCCACCAAGTCCTGGGATGGTTGTTTCATTCCTTCAAGCCTTTGATGAAGCAGTTCCTTCAGCTTGCCTAGAACGCCCTCTGCCTTCTCCCACATTTTGTCCTGATTTGAACACACATTCCTCTTTCAACAGTCAATTCAAAAAGTATCTTCCTTTATAGTCTTTCCTGGCTCATCTCTCCTTTAAATCGCTCAAACTGCGAATGGTACCTGTAATATGGAATTTGTCTCCCATCATGCTGCGAGATTCTTAAGTTGGGTGGTGGGCTGTATTTGCTTGTCTCTGAGTGGTGTCCACTGAGAAAAGGGGAAGGGAGAGGAGAAGAGGAGAGGAAGAAAAGACACCTCTTCGGGTATACTTCTACCAAGCACGGAGGCCTGGTTTCCGGAGCTGCTACTCCTGCCAATCCTACCCAGTCTCCTTCAGGAACCATTGCTGTTCTTCTCATCCCATAGCCATGCTTGGAACTGGGGGCTCAGAAGACATAGTACTGAGTTTTCCTAGCTCTCTGCCATTTTCCTAGTTTCCATAGTTTTAAGGAAGAGGGAACTGTTCCTGCCTCCTCCTTTTCGGAACTCTTCAGCCTATGGATATCCCACAACCCATTCCTCAAGCCCAGCAGAGACTTGACCAGCACAGCTACAGCAGCAAAGGGCTGGGCACTTGCATCAGGTGACACAAGCCCATCCTCCCTAACCCCAGATGGCAGTTCTGTTGTATGCACAGTGTTCTCTGGCTACCAACATACTTCAGGGGCCCCAGAGCTGCTGCTGCCTCTCTTCATCAATGGAACTTGAGCGGGATAATTATCCTCTCTGTGTACTTAACCTTACTGCTCACTGCCTCCAGCACGATGGCTGCCTCTAGACTGCTGGGCTACCACTACAGCAAAGGCAGGGGCTGTGCCACAGGTCCAGGTTCCACAGCATTTGGCACTGTAGGGGGCGCTCAGGAGTGAAAGACAGCTACCAGCTCAGTTTGATCCCAACTATTAGGGTCCCAAGTATTTCCAGGTAGAGTTATCTCCTTCCTGCTCCCAGATTCCTTGGCTTCGCTGCTGAGTCAGAGGGGACTTGGGGACAGGGAAGTTTCTGGGTTGAGAACAAGATGCTGCCTCAGTCCCTGCAGAAGAGGGTGGCCTGTTTGGGGCTCCACGTGCACTGTCGCAGAGTCTAAGGCAGCAGGTCACTCTGAGCCAGTTGCTCAGGGTAAGAGCTACATTGTGAGTTTTCTTTGTTTTCATTACAATTTCTTCCCCCACCGCTTCTTTTTAGGCAGCCCTTTCCTCCCTGGGGTGCTGGGGATTGAATGAAACACCACCCCCGGCTCCAATAAGTGTATTTCAATTACATCTGTCACTGCATAACGATATAATGATATATCATGTGATATTAAATCCATGGTAATCATATCAGGGATTTTTTTTAATCGTGCACTAATCGCATTATTACATCTCTATAATTAACAACAGGAGGTATGGAAATTCAGTTAAGGCAGTTGGCTCAATGTACTACCCCCAACCCACCCCCATCCTAGCTCCCCCAGATCAGGACCCGATTAGGAGACAGGGACTGCAGGGCACTAACCAGCTGGGCCAAAGCCCCACTTCCAGTGCCTCAGTCATAGGCAGAGCCTTCCACACCCAGGGCTGGCAGAGACAGTCCAGATGAAGACCAGGGTGCTTGTCCCTCTTGTGGCTCCTCAGGAAAGAAGCCTGGGACAAAGGTCAAACAGAGAGGCCCAACTACAGGGCTTAGCTGGGTCCTTCCAGACCTTCCACCACTACAGCACCAAATTATCTCCATGGGGAAGGATGTCGCCTTTTCTTTCAGCAAGGCCCTCAAAGGCGCTTGTAAGGTACAGGCGTGAGTTTCTTCCTCAAAGCCTCCTGCATCAGAATTCCCTCTGCTACTCCTACACATACTCCCTCCCTCTAACCCAGCCCTCTGACAGCTCCTAACAGCACCAGGTCCGGCAACTGTGATGTCTCTGCCTCTCAGTCCTATCACCCCCAGTGACAGCTGACCAAACCCAACTCCCTGGGGCCATTCCACCTCAAACCTCTCTCAGGAGCTGGCCCTTCGTATCACACAACAAATGAGTTTAATGACTACTGGGGATGTTCTTCCATTTCCCCAAAACAATTTAAGTTCTTATGTCTTCCCACCCAGGCCGAGATGGAGAGAGGAGGGGCTCGGTCGGGACTGCAGCTTGAACTATGTCAAACGACCCTGTCTCTCCCACCCCCCTTCCCAATACTGAGCTGTTAGGGCTAATCCCCTCAGGGGTGTCAGAACCAGTCTGCAAAGCAGAATTCTGTGTTTCAAGTCCAAAGCTTTGAACCTGGCATGTAACTAGTCCTCAGTAAGGGGCAGGCATTTTGCTAAGTTTGACTCTCAGAAGTTGGACAGGCCTGAAGATAAAAGAGAAAAATCATGTCCTTTTTCCTAATAAAAAGGAGACACTAATAGCAGTCAGCACTTAGGCAAAGCACTTTAAGTTTCTAAAGTGCTTTCCAAATTAAAATATAATCCTTTATTGAGCATGCGAAACTACTGCCACCACCACCCACCCACCCCTCACATACAAAGGTATGTGCATGCTTGCACACAGCATGCACGCCTTCACTTTCTTTCCCCCTGGAAAAAGAAGGGTATTCAAAACATTCACCCCAGATCCTCCTCCCTCTTCATTACATTGTTCATGTAACACCCATTTATTGAGGAATTACTACGTGCCAAGCCCTGTGCTGGGTGCTGGAGATACACAGACCAAGCAGACCAAGCCACTGCCCTCAAGGAGCTCCTAGGCCAGAATGAAAGCCATGTAAACATACTTGCAAAACAACACTGAGAGAAATCAGCAAGAAGGACGAACAGGGTCTTCAGTGGGCCATAGGTGGGGTGCCTAGAGAAGGTAGACACGTAGCCAAGGAGTTCAGACCAGTGGTCTGAGCTGAGACAGAATCCTAAGAAGCAGATGAGTAGTACAAGAAACGAGAGTAGAGAAGATCACCCAGGAAGAGAGTAAAAACCTTTAGAATCAGATGAAGTATTTCTCTTCTCTGATGTATGGAGGGAAAAAAAGGATAAGAAGGTTGAAACTACAGCCTCCAGAGCTAAGGCCCAAAGAACCTTCTCTTTGGGGCACACCCAACATCCTGGTTCTTGTATATTCCTTTGTCAGATCAACTTCACTCTACTGTAATATGATGGAAGAGTGCAGGCTCTGGAATCACACTGACTCATTCACAACAAACATTTACTGAGAGCCTATAACATGCCAGACTATATGCACATATATGGCAACAGAGCACAGTACTGTCCTCAGAGAGCATCTATGGCTTTCTCCAAGAGTCTTACGTACAAAGAAGGAACTGTAATAAAGGCTCCAACAAGACACATAAGCTTTTATAATAGGACAGAAAAGGGGAGCTTGACCTAGGTGGCGAATGCTTCCCTGAGGACAGGTAAGTAGAAGCTGACTGACTGATTGGAGGTAGGGTGGGGCGGAAGGGCTGAAGTGGGATAACGGGGGCATGCTAAGGCCTGGAAGGAATCAAATCAAGGCCAGAGTCCCTAAGCACAAAAAGCAAGCATGAAATGTGGCTGATGAGGAAGGCAGAGATGCAGCCCATGCAGGACCTCAAAGGCCATGGTAAGGGCTTTGTGCTGTTTCCTAAGGCCATCCAGGGGCCTCCCACTATCACATTATGTGATCTTGGGGTGCTCTACTCATGTAAAAAGGTAGTTCCAGCACAGTGGCTCATGCCTGTAATCTCAGTACTGTGGGAGGCTGAGGGGGGAGGATTAATTGAACCCAGGAATTCAAGACCAGCCTAGGAAACATGACAAAATCGTATCTCTACAAAAAATGAAAAAACATGCACACAAAAACAAAAACACAAAAATTAACCAGGCATGGTGGTGTGCACCTGTGATCCTAGTTACTAGGGAGGCTGAGGTGGGTGGGAGAATTCCTTAAGCCCAGGGAGTTGAGGCGGCAGTGAGCCACCATGTTTGCACCACTGCACTCCAGCCTGAGTAATAGAAATCCTCTCTCTAAATAAATAAATAAATGAAAGGTAGTGCCTTTGCACATCTACCCCTCCTTATTCCTAAAGGTAGCCAGGCCTGGGAAAAACCTAAAACCAAGACCATTTTCCATCTAGAAGGCGAGGAAGAAGCTATATGAGCATTCATTCACTAACTAATCACACATTGACTGAGGGCCTGCCAGACCCCAGCAACTCAAACAGAATCGCATGTAGACCCTGCTCTCACAGAACTCATAGTCCTTTGAAGGGAAACAAACACAGAAACCAATAACTCCCCATAACTGTGATACAGCAAGTGGAGAGAGCCACTGAAGGGAATGAAAGGAGGAAAGTTCTCAGGCCCAATGGCCTCTGGAGCCCAGAATGGTGTGGGCTGCTTCTGATCCTGCCTCACTGCACAGGCAGCAGTTGGTTGGCTGGGACAGCATGATCCACACAGACTGCGGATTGGGCAGGGGCAGGAGTGTGAGGAGGACCCTAAGCCAAGGCTCCTGGGAAGGAGCTGGAGACCAAGCAGCAGTGACCCTAAACCTGGATCTTGTGGTTACAAAGATGAAGGCTGAAAGGACATGATCAGAGTCACAGAGGAGAGGAGAGAGGCCCACTGTGTAGTCTCTGGATGGCTAGAAGGGGGTACCTTTAGAACTAGCAACAGGATTTATACAAAAAATAATTTCAGAAATGGAAACTCTAGCCCCCAGGTCTCAGTTTTTTCATTGAAAAAGGAAGGACTTAACTACTGGATTTCTTAGGTCTCTTCTTGATCTGAAATTCACCAGATTCATTCAATCTCCACCCCCGGTAACAACCCCAAGGGTCAGGCTTATTCCTGCCCCTTATCTTTGATTATGCTATTTCCCCACCTGGAACACTCAACTTCTCTTCTTCAAATCCTGTCTACTAGGGCACTACCTTCAGGAAGTCCTTCATGATTTCTCTTTCCCAGTCCTCCATGCCCCACCCCGACCTCCACACCCAGTTCTCCCAACAGCACTTTGCTTAATCACATATAGCATAGGGTCTGGTACTCTTACCTGATTGGTCTAGGGACTGTTTTTATCACTCCCTGACCCCTGACATCCATTTCTTACAGGTCCTAGAAGCAGGCAGGTGCTATTCCAGCCTGAAGTCTAGGTCCCCAATCCCTCTGCCCACAGTCCTTTGAGAACTCGACAGGTCTCCACTTGAAAAGGGTGCTAAAAGCAATGATGTCTCCAAGTGCAATGGGAGATATTTGTGTCTGCTTTACCCTTGGCTTTTTGCTCCGGTTCAGGTAGGAGCGGGGTGGGCCGGCTGGCAGATCTGAGAGCACGGCACGCCCCAGCGGGCAGGGCGCACAGCGCGGAGGAAGGCGCGAGTCAGTCTGGAGTGCTCCCCATTTATCAAGCTCACGCAGGCCGCCAGCCGAGCGAGTCTTTCTATCATTACACCTCTCAAAATCCGATTCATACCACTAATCCTGCCTTCATTCTCCCAGATTAATAACATCTCTTTCAACCTTCACAGTGTGATAAATAGACAAAGAGAGAACAAAAGGAGAGACAGAAGAGAGAGAAAGAGCTGGAGCAAGTCCCCATAATAGAGAGAGCCGAGAAACAGGAGAGGGAAAAAAGGAGAGCGAGCAAGAGCAGGCAGCGGCCAGAGACTGCAGCTACCTTAGAGAGCCGCTCTGAGGAGAGCTGGCGGCTGCGCCCCGCTATGCGCTCCGCTCCGTCCCCAAAGAGAAAGAAAGGCTCGTTAACAGCTCCTTCCTGCCTGCACTTTTGTTCAAATTCTTTTCTTCCCTTCCAATCCTGCTTTAGGTCAAATTCCAGTGAAAATGAGTCTCCTGGCTTTCCCATCTACTCCCAGTTTCCCAACCAGGCCCAGGAACCCACCTGGCCCTTGGTAGCAGGACTGGGTCTGGGTGCAAGACAGGGCTGGGAATGGGTGTACCTAAAGCTTCCCCAGAGCTGTTCCCCTAACCTGAAACCTCCCCCCTTCCCTGCTCTTTCAGCAGAACAGGAAGGGAACAGGGTAGAGGGAGGATCTGCTTGGGGTCGTTTCGAAGGCTCTGTCCTCACATTTTTCCAACCTTAGGCTCCAGACAGTGCAATCCAAGGCCCTTCACCCATGGCAGCCCAGTCAGATAGTGAAAGTAGGTACCCCTCAGGCTAGCTAAAGCAAAGGGTGGTGCATGCCTCCATATTATGATGGAGAATTGTGAGGAGGACAATAACTCCCACTGGGCCCAGTCCTACCCTAACCAATTGATCTCTGACACTTGTCCTCTCTGTCCCATGCTAGCCTACACTTGTCTCCACAGCACACTCCCCATCCTCCACAGAGGCCCAGTTCAATGCCCCCTTCTGGATGCCTATCAGAGCTCTTCCAGGAGAATTCAGTCACACTCTCTGGAAATCCAGCAGTTCCATTAACCTCCCTCTCCAGGTTCTGGAAGGCAGCACCATTTACATTACCCTGTAGGGACTGTGTGCTTTTCTCACATTCCAGGAGTCTGTCTTCTGAGTTCTCTGTCCCCAGGTCCAAGCTGCCCATGGCACAGCACTTCCATTCGTTCTTGACTTTGCCTAAACTAACCCTAGCCAAACATGGCTCAACCTTCCCTCTGGGCTGCAAAGCATTCCTAGGTGGCAAGCTAGCCTGGCTCAGGGGCAGAAGCAGAAGTACTCCACACTGGGAAGCTTAGGTGGCCCTGGGCACCCGCGCCTTCACAATCTAGCAGAGTTGGGGAGGTGGGGGGTATACCAGGCTCCCAAGGCTACCCTATCGCTTAGCACACTTATGCTGGGCTGCAGGGTCGGTGGGGGTGGCACAGGCAGAGTGAAGATCTGCCCTGCCCCATTCAGCCTAGGGGGAGGAGCCTTATAGGAGAGTCAAGGCTTCTCCGAGGACAAAGCTTTGTGTTATACAGGAAAGACCTAAGCAGACCCTCAGTAGAAAGCTGATGGCCTGGTGGTCTAGAGCAGGTCCCTTCTAGGTAACATCTTACAGACGCTCGCCAGATTCTTTACTCCCCAAAGCTTCCCCGCTTCCATGGGCCCAAGCTCTATCCCTTGCCCCAAAACTCAGCCGTTTTTCTGGGCCAAAATGGCTGCTACCTACTTCCACCGTTCGCTCCCAGGAACCCCATCACTTCTAGCCACAGCTCTCAAGTTTGCCTACTCACATTTCCACTTGGGGAAATAACTTGAAAGCAGAGAAGAGGCGGCTTCACAGGGTGAAGTAAAAAAGCAAACCACAAGGGGAAAGGGATATTGAACTGGGTAGTCCTTGGGATCCCTTTCATAAAAAATCCAGAAGTTCCATTAACCTTCCCTCAGCTCCTACATCAGAAGGATTCTTCACACTTTCTTCTATTCCACTAGGCCTCTAGGATCAGACACTTGCAATAGGGAGGGTGATGAATGACAGTAACTGACGTTCATCCATGGGCCCAAGCGACCCAAGGAGGTGAGGGCCTGAAGAGGAAGAGCAAGAAGGAGGGAAATTGTACAGTCTCGGTGAAGGGGAACTGTTCTCCCTATAGTAAGCCCAGCCTGCTGGTGCCCTGGCTTTCAGGGCAGGCTGGGTCCAACTGGCCACACAGGCCCACACTGCCTCTGAGCCCAAGGTCACAGTAGGATTCCAGAAACATGGAATGGATCCCCAGTCCTTCCTCCACCAAGAGCCTGTATTGTTGGCAGATCAGATAGCCTCAGCCAGAGTCAACTTTGTAGTCCCTTAGATACAGAGGGGCAGCAGGCCCAGAAACCTTCAGCTTTGCTCTAAACAGCTTCTACACTCTCTAAGCAACCAGGTGGCTTCCTGGACAGCTTCCCCAGGGGCTCAAAAAGATGCTCTGGTCCTTGCAGCCCCATTCCTGAAAGGAGTATAGGCCTGGGCTCTGAGAAGAGAAGTCATGGTGTCCCCTCTATTCTTTGCTGCTATTGCCAATCCTGACCCAACACAAACTCTCGCCCCTCCCCTGGCCTTGCTTCCTCCAACTCTTCTAGCCTTCTCTGAGCTCTTCCTCCCAAGATAAGCCACAACCCGGGCATCTAAGTCTGAGGAATAAACCTCATCTCCTCAGGAGAGAGACAACCCTATTCCAGTAGGGGACATGTCTGGGGACAGTAGGAGTAAGTCAGTCAGACACCAAAAGTCAGTCTGTCTCTGGCAGATCAAGAAGCCAGATCCAAGTGAGGCTTTTCCCTTACTCCTTGAGTATTCGGTTCTAGAGCTCACTCCCTCCTCCAGGCAGCCAGTGGCACAGAGCAGGAAAGGAGAAGTTGGGTCCTAATGTGTAAAAAGCTCCAGCAAAGCAAAATCATTTACTCTTCGGTGCGACTGCTCAGCAGAGCTAATAAATCTTGCATGAGCAGGGCCAATTCTAATTTCCTAATATGAAAAGGCATTTGGATTGAGAGAGAGGGGGAGATAAAAGTGATTGAATCTCCAATAGCCCAGGTTACTGACAAGAAACATCCTGCTCAGCCCTGAGAGAAGGATGGCAGCACCCGCCCGCCCGCACACACCCATCCGTTCTGCCCCCCTCTTGGTGCGATACATCTCAGTCTCTTCTATTGACAGGACGTGGCTTTAAACACAGTTACACAAGTTATCATTTCTGCCTTCTGATCAATCTGAATTTTCAGGACAATTACCCTCTTAATCAATGATTGCTATCAGCAGCCCCGCGCCTGGACGGATTTCTCAGCAAGGTAATCATGCCGCCAGGCTGGACGGCGCGTGCATAGGCAATGAAGCTCCGGGTGGGGTCTCCTCCCTCCTTCCTGAGCCCCTATATCCCAGTGCTGCTGCCAGCATCGAGGACAAGGACGGCAAAGTGTGAAGGCCACTTCAAGGAGTGGTGGGAATACAAGGAAGAGGGGGGCAGCCACCCAGTCAGCCTTCCAAACCATCTGATTACGGAACAAACCTATTAAAACCCTAGATTTACTGCCCACCACGCTGATGCATCTCCATGCCCTCCTGCCATCATTCCTTCCTCCTAATTAGCCTAATAAAGCCCAATTCTAATTATGGGCTCAAACTATTAGGGTGAGTAAGTACAAAGAAAAGAGAACTATTGGTTTTACTAATCTTTCAGAAGCTATTGGTTCTAGAAATTCCTTTTCTTCCATGGACCTGGTTCATATGGTCTACTCACTAGAATAGCAGGGGCAGCCTCTTCTCCTCAGATGCCCAGGTATCCAGAGCTATCACAAAGCCAGCCTGGCCTTGAGCCAGGAGGCCACCCAGTCCAACACTCTCTCCCACAAGCATCCTCCCAGATCCAGCCCTCCATGCATAAAACAATTCAGAGGCCCACAGAAGAAGGAAGGAGAGAGAATAGGAATTGAATCTGCTAGAAGCCATATCTGCCACCCTGGGGGCAACTCAAGGAAGTTTCTCAGATCACCTGTTGTTGGTCAAGGACTTAACTAGAGAGGCCACCAGTGGGATGAAAGGGCTTGGTCCAGCCAGGTGCAGTGGCTCACACCTACCATCCCAGCACTTTGGGAGGCCAAGGTGGGTGGATCACCTGAGGACAAGAGTTCGAGACCAGCTGGCAAAACCCTGTCTCTACTAAAAATACAAAAAATTAGCCAGGTGTGGTGGCGGGCACCTGTAATCCCAGCTACTTGGGAGGCTGAGGCAAGAGAATCACATGAACCCGGGAGGTGGAGGTTGCAGTGAGCCAAGATCACACCACTGCACTCCAACCTGGGCGACAAGAGTGAAACTCTGTCTCAAAAAAAAAAAAAAAAGTAAAAAAAAAAAAGGCTTGGTCCAGGGTACTGATGAATGAACTTATACTTTTGCACAGGTGGCGGATATGCCTATACAGCTGTACTCACAGCAGAGTGGGCTATGGGGTAAAACAGGTCCCAACAATTTTCTATTATATCACAAGCAGGGAATGAGAATTAGAAAGCTTGCATGCTTTTGTTAACTGACATTTACTGAGTACTATCCACAGGCTAAGTGGTGGGGGTAAAGCAGTCAACAATATAGCAGTGACCCCTATTCTCATGGAACTCACAATGTACTAGGAAAGACAGACACGTGTTTTTTTAAAAAGGCAAAAATGATCAAGTGAACTCGCACATGAATGTTCGTAACATCCAAAAAGTAGAAACAACCCAAATATTGATCACCTGATGAGAGAATAAAGAAAATGTGGTACTATCTATACAATAAAATATTATTTGGCAGTGAAAAGAAATGAAGCACTAATTTATAACACAACATGGATGAACCTTGAAAATTACACTAAATGAAGGAAGCTAATCATAAAAGACCACATATAAGAAGTTTTCAGAATTGCCAGAATAGGCAAATTTATAGAGATGGAAAGTAGATGAGTGATTGCTTCAGGCTGGGGCATTTGCGGGGAAATGAGAAGTAGCTGTTAATGGAGTTTCTTTTAGTGGGGACAAAAATCTAAATTTACATGGTGATGATGGTTACACAATCCTGTAAATATGCTAAAAAACAACAAATTATACACCTTAAACTGGTGAATTGTATGGTATGTGAATTATATCTCAACAAAACTGTTTTATTAAAAAATTATGATCAAAGAAGTGCAAGAAACCCACAGCAGGCTCACCAACTGTGAACAAAGTCAGAGGAGGTGCTAGCATCATGCCTAGCCCTCCGAAGGCACTCAGTATAGGTGTGTAAGAGGGAGAAAGTCCCCCTGGGAAACTGGAAAAGTCTTCAGAGAGGACATAAGAGGAGTTAGGTCTTAAAGGATAAGCAGAAGCTCACTAGGCAAGAATGCAGCCAAATGGAATAACTGTGAATAAGGCTTGGAAGTGGACCATACAGGCTATCTTGGCACAGCTTGAAAGGACTTCGAGTGTCTCAAAGGTCAAGTTAGAGAGCTTATACTTCATTCAGTAGATACCAAGATTTTTCAAGTACTGAGAAGATCAGTCCAGGATAGTCTAGGGTTTGATGGTTCAGGCACAGGAAACAACCTGTCACAGTTGAAAGGGCATGGTTTTCAGAATCACAATATCCAGAGTTTAAATCCTTAAGTCCTTCTCCCAATAAACTCTAATGACCAGTGACGGCTAGGATTTCATCTGTTTTGCTCACTGTTTTATCCTCAGTGCTTGGCAGAGTGCCTGACCCAGTAGGTACTCAAAAGCCATTTACAGAATGAAAATGAATGAATGAATGGCTATGTTGTATTCAATCCTGTTTGACACACACTTACTGAATACCTACCATAACCTTTGGCACTCTGGTTATATAGTGTAAGCTCTTCAAGGGTAGGGTCCCTGTCTGATCTCTGATCTCTTACCTCAGTGCCTTACACAGGTTCCGTTTGGCACAGGGCAGGTCCTCAATCTTTATTAATTCCCTTCCCTCTCACAGTCTGCGTAGTTTCCTTAAGACCCAGTGAATTCTTTGATAGGCTCATCCTGAACAGATGACTGTAGCTGGTAAGAGAAGGAAAGCTAAAGGGATGGAAGGTTTCAATAGAGCAATAGGAGCAGGTGGTGGTGCTAACAGTATTTGCCCCAGAGCAAGCCATAGTGCTCTAGGAGGCTGGTAGGCAATCTGAGTCATTCAAGCTGGTAAAGAACTGGGTGGGAATGAGAGACCATTCTCACAACCCTGTCCTGCACCCAAAGCAGTGGACCTAAAGCACGGAGAAGTTAGCATACTTAGGTAAGGTGGACACATAAGCTGTTAAGACTAGTGAGTGGATGGGGAGGGAAAGATTTGTGACTTATTTCCTAAGCAGTTTGTCCTGACCCTGGAGATTTGCTATTTCCACATCATACTTTTGGTCAGGAGAACCCTTCTACCCACAGCAGAAAGGGGCTCCTCATTCTCCCAACCCCCAATTCCTATGGGTCTCTCCTCCCCTCTCTCTTCCTCCCTCCCTTTCTTTCCTGCAGAGCTTCCCTCGAGCCATAAAAATAAAATAAAACACAAACACCCACAGTCCAGGAGGAGGGCCTCAGACAGATAATGGGCATTTTATATCTTTTTATGACACTCCCCATAGGCAGCTCAGCAATCACAGTGCAATAAAGGCAGGCATGCAGCTTGCATAGTTAAACAACTGCCGGGTAATTAGGCACAGCAAACACACTACTGGGGAGGCCTCAGGCTTGCCCTGGGATCTGCCTGCAACCTGCCTCCCTGCTTGCAGCCAAGTAGGTGCCAAGCCCAGGCCTAGAAACAGAAGACATGGTCGTGGTGCTAAGGACAGATCACTGACAGCTGCCATAAGCACACTTGGGTTTACGCCTGTACACACTCAAGCCTACCTGCCACACTCACACAAAAACACTTCCTGAGCAGCCAGCCTAGACCTCATCTCCCCAGGAGGGCCACCCTCTTTTCCAAATAGGGCAACCTAGGGTTTCCTGAAGGCCCTGCTTTAGGCTTTAGGGCCTTTGAAGAAGTCACAGCAGGCACTAGCAGGGACTTGCTCATCAGGGTAGCTCAAAGTTTATCAAGTGGCACAGGCAGGAGGCACATGAACACAAAAATGTGTTTACATGGATCCTCTGTCTCTTGTAAACTTTGACTCAGTAGAGAGCTGAATTCAAAATAATTTTTTTAACACAGATGATTCACATACACTCCATACACATATTTCTAACACTGTATTTACCACTTCTATTATATTTTTTCCCCACCTGCCTACTGACCCATCCATCTTCCCTATCAGACCAGGAGCTCTGTACAGGTAAAGATGAGGTCTGAGTCACCTCTGAGTCCAGAGGCCCCAAGCCACAGAAGGACTTCATGGGTGGCTGGTGGCTGGGGGTGAATATAGATGTCCCAGCCCAAGCAGAGCACAGGACTCTTGCCATCTGAGGCCTAGGTCCAGAGGATCTAAGCCCAACCAAGAGAAAAATGTCTTTATTAGGGCTGAGGGCACTGTATCACACACTGCCCATCCCTTCTCTAGTGCCCCAGCCAGTCAAATTCAGAAATTATAGGGAACTGAAAACCAATTAATGGGAAAAATAAATAAAAACCAGCTACTATCCAACTTGAAGACTGAGACAGTCAAAGGTCCCATCTACAGCAGCCATCCAAATCATCCCTGAGGAATCAGCCAGGGAAAAGTAAGCCGCCTAAGCTCAAAACACTGTTCCCCCAAGGGAGCTGACAGCAGGCCAAGTCAACTCACAGAAAGACAATGGGTTGAGCCAGCACAGTACCCTATGAATGTGAACAAACATCCAGCTACTTTTCCTGGTCTCTACCTGGCCATCACAGTGTCTACCAAGACAACAAATGGAGAATCAAAGATCAGAGTAAGGGCCAAGGCTGCTCCCTGCCTTTAGGGTACTGAGAGGTCCCTCTCCTTTCCACCCACAAAGAAGAAGGGAGATGAGCTTCTTCTCACCCCATATTCTCATGGTGAAGCCTAAAGGCATTTGACTTCAGTCCAAGCCAGCCCAAATTGTGACAAGTGACGGCTATCTAAACTCCTCCACAACACCTGAGTCCCTAGCTCTCCTGTCCTGATGTCAAGCAATGCCCTGTCGTCCCTAAACCCTCAACTTCTTCCAGTGGGACAGTGGAGTCATCTCAAAGCCAAAGATTGAAGTTGGTAAGGGTAAAAGAGGAACTTCTGCTGTCTTCTTTGCATCTGACTCATTTTTAGATGGGAGCAAAAAAGGAAAACCTAAGTTTCCATGAATGATCTCATAATGACAGAGGCAGAAGAGACCAAGAGACCACAAGAAGAAACTGCCTCATCCAACTCCCTTATTGGTAATAGGAGGAAACTGAGGCCTCAGAAAGGGCATGTAACCCAACACCAGAGCCCATTTCTAGCATGGAGTTCAGTCCAGATCTTTCTGTGTTGCATCACACTGCCCTCCAGAGACAAGGGCCTCATCTGCCCACCTCTAGTGTCTAGTCAGACAGCAAATCCCATATCGACATCTTCACCCACATTCCCATTTGTGGACACATATACACATCAGAATATACAGACATACTCAAGCCTGCACAAACCTCCCCAACTGGGCAAATACACTTCTTTAAACACATACAGACATGCATATACAAATGGGTGTACCCTCTTACACACACAGCAGTGTCACTCTCAAGAGACCTGAGTAAGAAGCCAATCCCTATCCTTGCCCATTCACTGACTTTCACTGACCACACAACTAATAAGGGCTGCTGTGTGTTTGCCTGGGCCTCCATTTCAAAACAGGCCAGACAGCCTTCAGGTGGTATCTGCTATGGGACAAGTGACAAGAGGGAAGCTATGGAAGGAGAGAAACTGAATTTGCATCCTACTGGTCATGTGGTGGGCAAGTTTCTGAGTTTCCATTTCAGCACCCATAAAACAGGGACAACAGCCCTCACAGCCCCTCAGTAGCTGTGAGGATTAAATGCAATAATGTGTGTAAAGTATCCCACACAGATGGCACCAACTGGGGCTCAATGCATTGGTGTTCTATTATTACTGATAAACATGGTGAAACCTGCCTTTGCAGACTGACCTACAGACAGTGTGGGAGATGAAAGGCAGGACTATGCTCCCTGCCTTGAAGGAAGTTACCCTGTCTTTTCCTCTCTTTTCTGTAACTACTCCCAGTTTCAGGGTCTAGAGTAGCAACAGGAAAATCAAAAGAAGGAAACACACACACACATACACACACACACACACACACACACACACACACACAAGAAACCCTGGGGACAAGGCAGACTAACTTTAACTCTCTCAGACTCAACAGATAAGTTCATCTTTCCCCTGCCACCATGCCCCACCTTTCTCCCAAACTGTCCTCAGCTCTTCTGCAGTATTTATGCCTCTTAGCTTGCTGAAGTCCACTCTGCTTGCCTAGCTCTACAGATTCAGAGAAGCAGTAGATCTAGTCCCTTTCCTCAAGGAGCTTGTGGTCCCTCACCGGGACAGACCAGCCCACCTGCAATAACGAAGAGGCATGGGCTCTGAGCTACACTGGGCCCTAGTAACTGGCCCAAAGGGTTGGAGTACACACTCAATAGTCAGAATGCCTAGGTTTAAATGCAGGTCCCAAACACACCCTGCAGAGCTCCCAGCTCTCCTGTGCTCTAGAGTGAGCCCAGAATTCACTCCCTCAAGGACTCAAGAGAAAGGCAGGTGGGGCTCATCAATGGTACTAGGACTAAGAGGCTGCCTTGTTTGACAGAGTACAGACTCTGAGCAGCAGCCAGCAAGAGAAGGCAGGCCCTGGAGTGGGCCTGCCACAGAGGGCACTATAAGAACTCCAGAGGAGAGGTCAATTTGCAGCAGCTGTAGGGAACCTCGGGAGAAAGAAAGAATCCCAGCTGCCTTGAGCTGATTCCCTCACCTGCTTCTTTCCCCCATGTGGCCACACCCACCAGGGATGCAGAGCAAGGCAGGCTAGCTCTCCAGTTGAGGGTGTGCCAAGCTGCTCACCTAACACAGAGTACCCACATTTCTCTAAGAGCTTTACAAGCGTGATCTAATTGATTCCTCACACCGTAATTTCCCACATTTACCATAAGGATATAGAGGCTGTCTGCCTACGGTCTGTCCACAGCTAGTATGCTAAAAGGTAGGGTGGCCACTTCCCTCCCTGCTATCACTGGCCCACAGGCTCTCTCTTCCCTTCATGTACATGAACATGGTGGTTTTCTGGAGCTACTGTACCACACTTAGAAAGCAGTTTAGGCTGGCACCACTCTATAGACATCAGCCAATGATTCTTTACTGCACATGCTCATCCTCACTCTGCTTTTCCTCCAGTAAAGACATACATGTGGCTGGTCCACACAAGCAGCTTAAAATCCCTCAAATCTGCTGTGTGTAGTTCCCCAATCCTACAAAGTGATTGAACACTTCAGGCCTTTCTTCACCTCCTCCATCTGCCTGGATGCACTCACACTGTCACCTGAGAATGTACTCATCTTTCAAGACTCAAGCATCTCCACCAAAATCTTTCTTGATTTTCTCTCCCACAGCCCAAATAAAAATGACACCCTCCTTTGCACTGGCAGCAACAAAGCAAAGCAGTTAAGAGCATGGACTCTGGAGTCTACTGCCTAGATTCAGATACCTACTCTATCACTCACCAGCTATTGAACCTCTCTGCCTTTCAGTTTCCCTCAGCTGTACAAAAGCTTGTAATAGAACTTCTCTCAGAATTGTTAAGAGGACTGAGTTAATCCATATAAAGCATTTAGAGCAGCACCTGGTTTTTAAATTTTTATTATAAATTATCTCTACCTTACAAATGCAGAAACCAAGGTTCAGAGAAGATAAGTAACTTGTCCAAGATCATAACACAGGTAGATGATAGGGCCAGGAATTGACCTAAAGTGAATGTGCCTCTGTACTCCACTGGACATGCCAGGCATGCTGATGACAGCTGGGATCAAGGACATGAGATGATCGACTCTGTCCCTTAGCGTGAACTGAGGGTAAGCTGGTCCAAGGACAGCCTTCTTTAAGCTCATCCTTGTCAATGCTCACATGAACTCTGTTGTGACAGTCTCTTTTTCCTAGCTCCTGCCCACAATGTCCTGTATGTCTACCTTGATCTCCCATCCCCCTGACTCCTTTTCTCCCTGTAGTACTAGTCATCTCATCTCCAATGGCCAGTATCAGGGCAAGTGAAGGGCAGGGGCATAGTGCTATCATTTAATCCTCAGGTCAACTCTAGAAGGTAGGTATGTATTTTCTTGTTTTATAAGGGTGGTACCAAGGCTCAAAGGAGTTAAGTGACTTTTCTAAAATACCACAGTTACTAAGTGTACAGCCATGATTCCATATCAGGTCTACTTGACTCCAGAGTCTAAATTCTGTGTGACAGATATTAATCATCATTTATAGGTTCAGAGAGGGACTTGCTTCAGATCACACAGCTAGTGAGTAGCAGAATTAGAAATACAAGCCAGACTCCTCTGACACCAAAGCTCTTCCTTTGCACAGTGGTTTCTAGCTGTGAGCCACATCCCACCTCCCCAGGACTCAGTGATATACCATGTATCACCTGAAGACTAAATGAGGGGTAAATCTCACATACAGCTGTACTATTTTTCCAGATTTTTACATATAATATTATAATTAATAAAATACAGGCCAGACAAAGTAGCTCTCACCTGTAATCCCAGCACTTTGGGAGGCTGAGATGGGCGGATCACTCAAGGCCAGGAGTTCAAGACCAGCCTGGCCAACATGACAAGACCCTATCTCTACTAAAAATACAAAAATTAGCTGGGTGTGGTGGTGCACCCCTGTGGTCCCGACTGTTCTGGAGGCTGAGGCATGAGAATAGCTTGAACGTGGGAGGCAGAGGTTGCAGTGAGCTGAGATCATGCCACTTCACTCCAGCCTGGGGGACACAGAAAGAGACTTTCTCAAAAAATAAAATATAAATTCATACAAAAAACAACCAAACTTACTGTAGTTCTTTTTTTCCATTATGTATCTTATCATTATATACCCAAAAATACGAGTTCCACCAAGTCCTGAAGGAGGAACAGAATGTCTGTGGTGTTTTCCGACATTGCTAAGAGCTCCTTGTATTCTGCCTGCCTACTTCTCTAAGAGCTCTCCAAAACCACACTTAGGTACCTTTTCCAAGGTAACAATTGATAAATGCCTTCTGTGTGGAATAACTATCCAAAGGTCAACTGCAGCACAGGAGGCACAATCCCTTCTGGGACCTGAGACCAATAAATGCTAAGAACTAATGCTGTTTCCAGCAAGGTGGACCCAAAACTTCGGCTACGGAAGGAAGGAGTCAGGGTGATGAATTTCTGTCTTTCCCATCTCAACCTCTAATTCCTTCCCTGCCCACTTGCCTAAGACACATGCCCTGGAGAAAAGAGCACATTGACCTGGGATCAAATCCTAGCTTCACCTCTTCCTGGCTATGTGCCTTTACGCAAGTTACTTAATTTCTCTAAGTTTATTTGTCTGGGAATTCCAGCAGAGGAAAAGGCATCTGGACTCCGGAGCTCATTAGTCTAGCCCAAGATTCAGTGTGGACTCAATTAATGCTTGTTGATGCCCAATGTGTGCCAGGTCCAGTGCCATGCACTGGAAATTCAGAGATGGGTGGTATATAGACTTCAATGAGCTCACAGTGTAGTGGGAAACAAAAACATGTAAGCAGATAATCACAAAAGCATGTGATACACTTAATACAAAGTTCTGAAGCCATACAAAGGAGGAAGTGATTTACTATTCCTACCAGAGGTAGGGGAACATCAGAGAAAGCATCACACACAAGGGTTTTGAAGGATGAACAGGAGTTTCCCAACACACCAAAAGGGGAAACGCAATGTAAGAAAAGGGAACAGTATATGTAAGGAGAGGTGAAACCGTGATGTATATTTGAAAAACAGCAAGAAGTTTGAATGTTATGGAGAGACAGGAGATGTAGAGATAGGAATGCTGCAATGAGCTAGATCATCCAGGGCCTTGGTATCTTGCTCAAGAGAAAAGATGGGGCACAGCCTTCCATACCTACCCTTGGCTCTGGTGCTCCTCCTGTCAAAACAAGCACCCTGCAATCACACCCTTTCCTGTGCCTTTGATTTAAGAGTTCCTCTCCTGGCCCTGACAGTAAGGCATTTCTGTCCCACAGATTATAACTCACTCTGGGCTATTATTCAGCTCCCCAGCCCTGGCCCTGCTGCAGTTAGTCCAAACATAATATCCTTCATGCATATATTATCTGTCTCCCTATTATCTGGAATCATTTCGGAATTAAATTTCAGTCCTGCAATATTGGCTTCAGGAGCGGCGCGCTTTATGGGCTAGTCAAAGGTTAGAATACCAATCAAAATAACAGTGCCGATGCAGCGAGACATTTTAATATTCCAAAACCCGGTAATTGTAAAAGGACATAATATTTTTTCCCTGATTACCCCAAAGGCAACACATGTTAACAAGGCGAGGGAAGGAGTGAAAGAAATTTCAGAGTTCAGACAGCTGTAAGACATATTTAAAGGAAAAGCCCAGGCTGGGCACTACACCATGGGGGCAGGGAGATGGGAAGAAAGGAGATGTTCCCTCTAGCTCTGGCAGCCCCTGACTCCAAACACAGCACTTTCCCTCCTCTACCTCTGGACTACACTCCAAGAGCTTATCCCCAGTAGCAGATGTTGCAGAGTGGGATGAAAGGGGAAAGAGCTCAGGATCTGGAGTCTCAAGGCCCAGGTTCTAGTTTCAGCTTCCAATTCAGTAGCCTCCAGCCCTCAAGACTAGTCCCTCCCAGGGTTCTGGCATCAAACCCAGCAGCAAGCACTCTGCGCTGCTCTCCCCCTCACTCTCTCCTTAACCCATGCCTGTGCTCCCACCTCTGCCTCATCTCTACCTAGTGTTCTGTGTATGTTTTTTTTCCCCAAAGACAGATGAAGGCCCTTGTCTACTTGGCCTATAGAGCTGATTCCCATCAGGACACTGGCCCACAACTGCTCACTGCCCCAGGGACAATGCTCTGCACTTTGGATGATACCAAAGACCGAGACCACAGCCCCAGTCTGGTTCTGACCTCGGAGTGACCCAGAAGTAACTGCCCTCCGTGCAAACTCCCCTCCTCTCCAAAATAAAACAAAATGAACACCTTGCAGAGCCCCTAGCTAGTCACACCTTTCTTGATTTTCTTCTTTTTTTTTTTTTCCCCCAAGTTAGCTTCTGAATAGACCCAGGAGAGGAACTCTGTGGCCAGCACCTTGCAGTTGCTTTGATGTAGAGTCCTCACTTCTGTCAGGCTGCTATCACTTGAGCAGCTTAATCCCCACAGCCCCCCAAAAATTAACCCTGACTAGCAGGGTTTTCGATCCCCTCATGCCTGATGACTTCCCAGCCAGCTCAGCCCACTTGCTGAAGCCTCCAATCTGCATCATCCCGACCTGCTGACCTGCCTATGGCCCCCAGCAAAGAACTTCATTAAGGCCAGGAATTTATTCCTCCATAAGCCCTTAATTTATTACTGCACTGATTGGGACTCTGAATGCTCCAAGGTCAGGAGAAGTCGCACTCAATTGTAGACACCAACCATCCCTTTAGCAGTTTCTCCTGCTGTACCCTCTCAGGGGAGGGGGAGAGATAGAATGCTTCTTAGAGGGACCCAAGATTTTCTTTAAGAGCTGGTCCCAATCCCACCCTCTTCAGAGCATACAGAAATTGCAGCAAGGCATAGTGTACAGATGGGAGAGGAGAAGTGACAGCAACCTTCATACCCTGATATATCAGAGTCTGTTAAATTCTAGGTGGCCCTTATCCCTACTGCTGCTAGGTTTGACTGGCTGAGCCCTGTCTGCCAGGACTGACTCAGAATCCTCCTAAGGCTGCCTTCTTGCTTACCCAGAAGCCTACCTCCCTCAGTCCATTTTGTGTTGCTCTAAAGGAAAACCAGAGGCTGGGTAATTTATTTTAAAAAATGGTTTATGTGGCTCATGATTCTGATGTCTGGAAAAGTGAAAGACTGGGATCGAGTGAGAGCCTCAGGCTGCTTCCACTCAAGACAGAAAGTGAAGGGGAGCTGGCTTGTGCAGAGATCACATGGCAAGAGGGAGCAAGATAGAGAAGGAGAAGTGCTAGGCTCTTTTTAACAACCAGCTCTCTTGGGAATGAACAGAGTGAGAACTGACTCATACCCCCCACTCCTGCCCCAGGGAGGACATTAATCCATTCATGAGAGAACTGTCCCTCACAATGCAGACACCTCCCATTCAGTCCCATCTTTGACATTAGGAATTTAATTTCAACATGAGATCTGGAGAGGACAAACACCCAAACCATAGCACCACCTATCAGGCCCAGGAGTCAGAGGGAATTCCACACAATTTGTGAGTATGTGTGCACACACTTGCATGGCTATGTATGTAGGTATGCATCTGTATTACATTTATACGTATGTGTCCATGCATATGCAATGGGTAAACATATTTTATGTGTGCACGCAGACACACACATACTCACATCCTTATGGAGGTCTCATCCATGCTTTCTGTTTCTTGATTCCTTATTTACAATAACATTCTTTTCCATTCAACATTAGCTACCCACTTCCATGGCCACACCTTGGAACCTGCCAACACGTAGAACTGCCCCATCTCTGAAATCACTAATTCAGACATCCTATTCTCTAACCATAATCTCTAATCCTTCCATCTGGCATGTTCAACTATACCCGGTGTAGCAGTTTCTCATTTTATTGGTACCGATTTACTTTTTCCATATCCATCAGACCTCCTGCTATCTTTTCTTCCCTCAACATCCAGCTTAGAACTCATAAACCATCTTGCCGACTGCTGTCTTACCAACATCTTCAATTTCCTATCCCTTTCATCAAACCTCCTTGAGGAAAATCTCCACCCTGGATGAATCTAAGTGTCTACTTTCTCCATGCCCACAACCAGGCAGCTGAGGTCCAATAAAGAAAAATCATGCAACTGAACAGAGTGGTTCCACAATGAATTAATACCATCAACCTCAACTGGATCCTCAACACTGCCTAGAAATCCTACTATACTTCTCAAGTCAGCTCACACATCCTTTCTTTACTAGAATGACAGCAATCCTGTAAACCTTCCCAGCCCTTCCCTATTAGTGATCAGCAAATGACTCATCTTCTGTTTCACACAGAAAAATAAATGCCATCAGATGGTAACTACCTCACCTTGCTTTGCTGCCACCAAATCTACAAGCCCACCTACCTCCACATGAGCCCATCTTCTTCTCCTGTCCCAATAGAAGCAGGGACCTTCCTCCTAAAGAGAGCCAATGTTTTTTAAATTTTTCTTTTTTTTTTTTTTCCTGCCTAGGTTCTCAGAATAAGGAGAGCCAATTTTAAGAGCCGGGGCTTTCCATCCCTTCTCCTCTCACCTCCTCAGAGGCCTCCCTTACTGGTTTCCTCTCCCTCCTGCACCTTCAACAGGATTTCATTTTCTAATAGAGCCTAAAAACAAACAATGTCTTGTACTTAAAAATAAAACTTGCTTTAACTCCTACTTGCCCCATCACAGCTCTTGTCCTTTCTCTCTCCTTCAAAGCCACATTTCTGAAAAAGTTGAAGTTTCTCTAACTCCTCATTTCTCATTTACTCTTTAGATCACTTAATTTGGTTCCTGTCTCGATCATGCCACTCAGGACCAAAGTCACTGAGGCCCTTGTAGTTCAGGGCTCATATTTTAGTTTGCACATTGTGCAGCCCTCTCTGAATTGACCACTCCTCTTCTTCTCCAACACTTTCTTTTCTTGGTTTCTACAATACCACACTCTTACGGTCTTCTCTTCTTCTATCACTCCTTTGCTCTCTTTCTCTGTCTCTTCAGCATTCAGCAAAACTAAACTTAAGTTCTAGCTCTGCCATGTACTAATGTGAAACCACTGAGCAAGTTTCATCATTGCTCCATGCCTTGGTTCTCTCAACCTTAAAATGTGAAAAACAATAGCAAACACTGCATTGGGTCCTGTGAGGACTAGACAATGTAGGTACATAACCACAGTGTCTAGTATAGCACTGTCCAAAAGAAATAGAATGTGAGCCACATATGAAATTTAGAATTTTCTAGTAGCCACATTAAAAAGTAAAATGAAACAGATAAAATTATTTTAATAATATATGCTATTTTAGTATAACCAAATATTATTTCAACATGTAATCAATACAAAAAATTATGAGACATTTTGCATTTTTCCATACCAAGTCTTTAAAATCTGATATGTAACTTACACTTACTGTACATCTCAACTGGGATGCTAAATCTTCACCAGAAATACTTAACCTGCCAAGCGCAGTGACTCACACCTGTAATCCCAGCAATTTGAGAGGCTGAGGCAGGTGGATTGCTGAGGCCAGGAGTTGGGAGACCAGCCTGGCCAACATGGCGAACTCTATTTCTACTAAAAATACAAAACTAGCTGGGCGTGGTGGCACACACCTGTAGTCTCAGCTACTCGGGAGGTTGAGGCACAAGAATCACTTGAACCCAGGAGGCAGAGGTTGCAGTGAGCCAAGATCATTGCACTTTAGCCTGGACAAAAGAGCAAGATTGTCTCAGAAAAAAATGAGAAATACTTACTCTGTATTTAGATTTTATACAATTAACAGTTTAAAATGTAAATTCACCAACCTAGGTTGTACTAAACAACTTAAAGTTTTTCAAGGAAGTTTTTAATTAATTAATTAATTTTTTTGAGATGAAGTCTCACACTCTGTTGCCCAGCTTGGAATGCAGCGGTGCAATCTCGGCTCACCACAACCTCCACTGCCTCCCAGGTTCAAGTGATTCTCATGCCTCAGCTTTCCAAGTAGCTGGGATTACAGGCGCCCACCACTATGCCTAGCTAATTTTTTGAATTTTTTTTAGTAGAGACGAGGTTTGGCCATGTTGGTTAGGCTGGTCTCAAACTCCCGATCTCAGGTGATCTGCCCACCTTGGCCTCCCAAAGTGCTGGGATTACAGGCATGAACCACTGCACCCAGCCAAGAAAGTTTTTAATTTAAATTGATTAAAATTAAATAAAACTTAAAATGTGTTCTTCAATCATACTAGCTACATTTCAAGTGATCCATTGCTATAAATGGCTAGTAGAAACTATGTTAGAAAACACAGGTCTAGCACACAAAATGCAATCCATAATTCAGGACTATTTATTATTCTATTTTTGACTATTACTTAACTCTCAAATGTCGGTATTTCTCAGTGTTCTGCCTAGGCTTTCTTCTTCCCCTATACCTTCTTGTTTGGCAATCTCATCCACTTCCATGCTTTAATTATCATTCACACACGAATAACTCTGCCAAATCTTTTTTTTTTTTTCTTTGAGACAGGGACTTGCACTCCAGGCTAGAGTGAAGTGGTACAATCATAGCTCACTGCAGCCTCAAACTCCTGGGCTCAAAGGATCCTCCTGCCTCAGCCTCCCAAGTAGTTAGGACTAGGAACATGCATCACCAAGTCTGGCTAATTTTTAAGTTTTTTTTGTAGAGGTGTGGTCTCACTATGTTGCTCAGGCTGGTCTTGAGCTCCTTGGCCTCAAGTAATCCTCCCACCTCGGCCTCCCTGGGATTACAGATATAAGCCATCACACCTGGTCTTCAAATCTGTATCTCTTATCTAGACTTCACCCTTGAGCCCCGGACTTATGTACTAAACTGCCTCCTCAATGCCTCAAAAGCATCTAAACCATATAACCCACACTGACTTCATCTTTTCCAATCCTGAAACTTCTCCTTCTAACATTATCTCAGTAAACTCATTCCAATTCACTCAATTGCTCAAATAATAAATCCTGGGGTCATAATGGTCTTCTCCTTCATCCTCAACCCTCACAACCAATCACCATTTCCTGTTTATTATACAATCAGTGCTTCTATAATACTCTTTGAAAGAGCAAATTTGTCCAATGCAATTGATGTATTGGGAACAATTTATAGTAACACAAATTTTGCATTTGTTTATGTGCAGTTTTGTTCACAACAAACACTAGATGAACACAAGAAACTACACCTTGCTGAACAGAGCTGGGTAGGAATATATAAAACACATACATGCACACATCTTAAACATCTACCAGCCACTTAGATCACTGCATGTTACGGACCACATTCATCTGGTTACAATTTTCCATCTGATTTCAGACATTCTCCTTCCACCACTTCACAATAACTCACAAGCTGCAACCCTTCTTATGCCCATTTCTACAAGCAAACTTTGGGGTTTTACAAAGTAAAGTACCATATTTATTGTGGTATTTATGTATTTCTTAAGCATTTAATGTGTAAAAACCTGCTACCATTTTTATTAGATTCCTATCTTTTCTTTTATGTGTCACTAACGGAATTTTTGTTGCATGACTTTCTCTAGAATAGTGATTTTCAGAAATCTCTATGTTGCATTATAGCAGAAGTGACTATACCATTTAATACTCAGGAACTGCCCCATTTCTCTACATTTCCACTGCTGTCAGTTTAATCCAAGTAATTACCATCTTTCACCTGGACCACAAAAACAGCCTAGTTCTCTGGTTCTCAACCAAAGACAGTACTCCTCCACTCCCACCCTATCTAGGTCACCAGAAATGGATACAGGTGGCATTTTTTATTATCACAATGACTCAGACGAGCACTACTGGTATTCAGTTAACAGGGGCTGGGGATGCTACGAGTTCAGCAATGTCACCCACACAATGATTTGTCCCACCCAAAAATGCCAAATGTAGCCCTATTAAGAAAAACCAGCAACTGGTCTCCTGTATCTGCTCTTAGCTCCCTCTACACTGCAGCCAGAGAGAGCTTTCTTAGAATGTAAATCAGATGATGCCCCTCTTATAGTTAATGCCCTTTAATAGCTTCCTCTTAACCTAAACATCAAGGTCAAAATCAAAGTGTGGTCTATAGGCTCCTGACTCCCTTCTAGCCTCATCTCACGCCACTCTCCTTTTGCCACCTTCACTATGTTTTAGGCATTTATTCACTCAACAAGTAAGGATTAAACATCGGTGTGCCAGGAACTATTCAGAGTGATGGGGATAGAGCACTGAACAAAAAAGACGCAAATTCTTTCTCCTCCTGAAACTTACATTCTGGTTTCATGAAGCTGCCAGGCTTCTCTTCACCTCGGGGTCTCCCCACATGCTACGCTGTGCTTAGCCAATTCCAACTCATTTTTCAAGTCTCAGCTTAGACATCCTCTCTCTCACCCCACCCTACTAAGTTAGTTCCTTATTATATGATTCATGACTCTGTTTAGTGTTACTCAATGCAACTAAAATTATTTATTCAACATCCATCTTTTTATATCTCCAGGCCCTCACACAGTACCTGGCACACAGAAGGCATTCAAAATATTTTTTTATTGGCCGGGCGCAGTGGCTAATGCCTGCAATCCTAGCACTTTGGGAGGTTGAGGAGGGGGGATTGCTTGAGCCCAGGAGTTTGAGACCAGCCTGGACAACATGGCAAAACCCCATTTCTATAAAAATACAAAAATTAGCTGGGCATGGTAGTGGGCACCTGTAGTCCCAGCTACTTGGGAGGCTGATGTGGAAGGATCACTTGAGCCTGGGAGGTCAAGGCTGCAGTGAGCCATGTTTGTGCTACTGCACTCTAGCCTGGATGACAGAGTGAGACCCTGTCTCAAAAAAAAAAAAAATTTTTTTTTGTTTACTGATGAAGATATATACGTTTACCTGTGTGCATGTATCTTTATACTTTATGAATATGTATGTATAAACATCTTCATGTCTGAGTATGTCTCTATATATTTCTGCAGGTGACTGCTTATATGTATATGCACCTATATATGAATGCATGTATGGATACAGATATGCAATTTGGAGTATATCCACTTGGGGTGTATGCATTCACATGCATATACATGTGTATATTAATGCGTGTGCATACGTGTGTATTCTTCTGGCCCCTCAGTGACAGCTCTATCTCCTAGAGGGAGCTGGAAGCAGGGCCCCAAGTCCTCTCTAAGCTGACAGCTCAATAAGAATATAAGATCATTCAATGACATTCCAAATGTCAGCAAACACGGGCCTGCTTCACTCCGCTACAGGGGAAGTAGGTGGCGGTGGGAGATGTGGAAACTTGGCCACTGAAAAGTTCCTATTTCCTGATGCAACCCACGCCATCTCTGGAGAAGTAAGGGCAGCTGAAAGACATTTTGCCTCTTCTCAGAGGCAAATAAAAGTCTTAGGAAATAGGCATGGTGAATTCATCCCCAGTTGCTCACTCACTAGGCAAGTCTCAGGTGACCAAGCAGACCAGGACCTTCCCAACCTTTCTGAAGAAGTAAAGCTCTGCTAGCGCAGTGGAGGAGGAGGACAGAAGAAAGGGAAGGGGGGAAACACAAAGTAAGATCAAGGACACGAGAGGACCCTGTAGAGAGCCAGAGCCTGGGTCACACAGGGGAAACAAGGCATGGAGTAAGACTTTTACATAATATTCCTACAACCTTGGCAATGACCTCTCTGGCTTTGCTTTTATCACTACTCTTTTTAAGGAGGAATCTTAATGCAGCCTGCACCAAGTCACACAGCATAAAGGTCAGAAAGATTACTTTGCCACTGGGCCTCCAGGACTCAGCAGCCTCTATGTCCTGAATGGCTGCTGGTAAGGACTGGGCTGAAGTTCAAAGTTAAGCCACCTCTCCTGCTGGGCCTTTAAGCACAATTGCAATACAAAGTGGCTGGGGTGCAGAGAGGAAGGGGTTAGACCCCTTGTTTTTCCCAGACTTGCTCAGTTACCTCACACGAGGAAATCACAAGGCCAACTAGAAACAGAGTCCTCAGTCTCCCCTCCCCTTGTACCTATTCCTTCCCTCTTCAGCTCAGCACAGTCTGCAGGGGAAGCAAGCTGAAAAGACTCTGGACAGCCGGCCTCTACCCCCACCCTTTGGGCCAGCAGCACCAAGGTGGCCCTGAGTGGCAATGTTATCACACGGGTCGGCTGCTTTCCTGCCTTTCTGCCAAGGAACCTGGAGGCAGGGAGCTATCCAGACACCAAAAAGTCTAGTGAACTTCACAGGGTAATTATTCATGGTCAGCGCCTGCCTCGCCTGGCCGGGCCTTCACATTGCATTTGCTGAGGCCAGCAAGCAGCCTCAGATGTGCTCTGACAGCCGGTATGCTATCTTCTAGGGGTGCATGCCTAGCCACAGCCACATGCCTAGCCCCACCACATGTCTAGCTCTGATTTGGAGGGGGCTCCATGGAACTAGTTCTTGAAGATGAATCATCAGCCAGTAATTACTCACTGAGCACACAGTCTATGCCCAGCCCTGGCTAGCCACCAGAGACACAGAGAGGAACCAGACTCCATCTTTGTGCTCCAGATGGACATGTCTGGAAGGAAATGTATATGGATTCAGTTTTAACTGAGATAAGTGATTTCCCAAGTGCCAAGGAACCTCAAGGCAAGAGACCGACTGCTTAGCTTCTCAGCAGAAGTGATACCTGAGTTGAATCTTCCAGGACAGTGAACATGTCTGATGAAGATGATTGAGGGACATTTCAGACAGAAGGCAGGCCATAGGGAAAGGCCCAAACCTAGGGCAGTGCCTAGCTTCTTCAGCGTAAGAGAAGTAGTAAGCAGCAGTTGGTCAGTTTCGAGGGAGATCAGAGGGAGAGTCGGGTAGGAGTCAAACTGCGAACAAACCAAGTGCAAAGCACCTGTCTACCAGTGGAAAGCAAAGGACTTCACAAATGATGCCATGAAGCATGGAACTAAGTACAAAGTCATTGTCAGTGTGGCACAAATACTTATAAAACTTTCTTTTCCACTGCTCCTCCACGTTTGCTTAGCTCCAGCCTCCCCACACATCAAAAGCATGCTGCCCTCCCTGCTGAGAAAGCATTCTCTTCTCTTCCTATCCATATCCCACCTTCTTTGAATGCTCAGGTCAAGACTCAAATCCTCGCCATACCTAGCCTGACCCTCCCTTGACTTCTCTCTTCTCTAAGCCCCCTGGGAGCCACTACCTTGACCCCTAGTGTGTTCTCCTTTCTCCGAGCTTCCTGGGAGTCGCTAAGCTGACTGGTGGCGTGAGGTTCCTGAGTCTGCTCCAGGACTGTTGCCCTTGGATCAGAATGATTTATGGGGGTGAGTCTCTCTAGCGGACTGAGCCTCCCGGAGCAAGGATCCCTCCAGAGCAGGGATACTCTGCTAGGAAAGTAGTTTTCTAAGTGTTTCATTCTCTGCCAGGGTTCACTATCCTAGCCACACAATGTCCTTGCTGGTCTGCAGGCTCAGCACCATCTCCCCAGGTGCTTGATGCTGCATGAGTTCCAGTCTCCCCATCAGGTCCAAAGGGAATTGGACTCTAGTTTTCATGGCCCTTTGTCACATGAGCCAGGCTCTCCTGGAGCAAGGCAGGAATAAAGCCAACTTAAATGAACTCTGCCTCCCAACCAAAGTGATATATCGGGGACAGTCAGGAGGGTCAGAGGCCACATTCATGATGATAACAAAGGAGAATACCTTCCCACAGGCTCAGCTAGTGCCACGTCTCTCCTAGAGACAAGGCAGCTCTGCCCCCAGATTCAGCTCTGAGCAAGAGCCCCCCAAATCTCCTTAACTGGGACGTCTCTCCATGTCTGAAAGATACCAACTAAGGCAGCGTCATAATCCACCCAGCAGCCTGGTCCCCAAGCAGCTCTCCACTGTCATGAATAACCAGATTTCAGTGCATATTAGCTAGGGAAAAGGAAGGAGAGATGTTAAGAAAAGAGAAGAACAAAAAGAAAAGGAAAGAGAACAGACGTAAGAAAAGAAAGCAAAGGAGGGGAGCTGTAAGGCATAAGAGCACCAGGGGAAGCACCCAGTTGGGGCTCAGACACAGTACCTTTTTCAGATTAATCCACTGCTTGAAGTAATCCGCCACTGGTAAGCCCAAGTACTGGCACTGGCCTGGAAGCCTACAAAAAAAAGAGAAGAGAGAATAAGTTGGGCACATCCATGTCCCAGGGATGAAGACTTAAGATAGGAAGTCCAACAGAGTCTACAAGACAAACAGACCTCAAAAGGTCAACCCATTAGCCGTAGGTCCCACCCCACCAAAGAAAGGGACTCCACCTCCAGCACCATAGACACTGGGCTCCAGCTCTAGCCCTCAGATCCAAGTGTGAGAGCCCAAAAACTCTTTTCAAAATAACAGCAGCAGTGACTATTTCCTAATGGCTTACAGTATGCCAAGCACCTTACTTACATTTTCACATTTAATCTTCAAAGCAATGCTGAGACACAGGTACTGTTGTCGACATTTCACAGATGAGAAAATGAGATTTAGAGAGGTTACCCAAGGTCCCACAGCTAAAACATGATAGTGCCAAGAACTGAACCCAGTTCTGTCTGACTCCAAAGCCTATGTTCTTTCCACGCACTGGTTTGTTGTTGTTTTGTTACAGCAGAGAGGCAAACAGACAAGACAGGAGGAGAGAAAGGCAGAGCATACGGTTTAGAGATTGATGAGCAGGGGTTTCAGCTCACATTTAAGTGTCTAGCTACAGGTTTGTTTCAGATAGAGAAGAAGCAAGGTAGAAGGATAAGAGGAGGTCAGAATTTAAATCAAGGGTCTGTTCTTGCTTTTTTTCTTTAAATTAGAATTTATCAACTATATCCCCCTCTAACTGATGATGTTGTTTTACTCAGACAAATCCATTCAATCAAACATGCATTGATGCTTAATGAGAGTCAGGAAGTAAGATGTAACTCTTGTCCATAAAGGGCTCAGTTTGTTCAGAGGTATGGGCAATGAAAGAAAGACAAAAACAGCCTTAAGTTGGAGCATGGGGGCATATGCAAGGATGGAGGAAGACAATACTAGAAATATCAGCCAGGAAAGATCACAGTCTTATTCCTAAGAGAAGAGCTTTGCCACAGGCAATGGAGAGCCTCTGAAGAGCTGTGATTTACCAAGATTGTTCTGGAGGCAGCAAAAATAATAGACTGAAAAAGCAGGGTAGCAGCCGGGAGAGAGAAACAGTAATGGTAAAGATGGTGATCAAGGAACAGACATTACAGAGATGTAAAGGAGGCCTGGTAACCAAATGAAATATGGGGCCCAGTGAGAAAGCAGTAGAGTTCTGCTTGGCTAGCTTCATGCCACTCACTAAGATGGATCCAAAGGAGGAGGCAGTGGCATGGAGAGCCTATGTGACATCCAGAGCAAACCTGCATTTGATCAATTTTATTATGGTTTTTAAATGCTCTACCTGTAGCATACCACCCTTTCTGCCCAAACTGGGGCTGGTGGGGAAACTGCTCCCCGCCCCATCTTTAGTATGCCACTAGAAGGAAGCAGGAGTTTGGGAATGCAGTTTTAGATATAAGCTTGACACACAATAAACACTCGATGTCTGCTGAGTTTGAGGTGCCTAGGAGATATCTGGCAGTGGAATGTATCTCAGAGGCAACAGGATATCCAGTTTTGAAGAGAGATCTGGAATAAGAATACGGATTGCTAAATCATTAATATAATTATTAATGTAATAATTAACATAACTTAAGTAAAATTAAAGCCAGGAGAGTAAATAAGGCCACCTCATATACAGCGAGGTTAGCAGAGGGCCCAGGCTAATGCCTTGCAAGTTTTATTGAGCCAAAATGAAACCAGGCTACCACCATCAGACCGTCATCACACACAAGGACCTCACTACTTCATGAAACAGCTAGATCTAATTTTTGGACTCAATTCTTAGAAATCCTTCCTTAAATACTAAAGTCTGTCTCCCTGTAACTTCTATCCATAGGGTCAAAGTATTTATCTTTAGAAAATACAAAGAACAAGACTTCTATCTTTTCCTCACAGAATCCTTCTAAGATCTGAGAGTCCAGAAAGCTTCCGTCAGAGTTCCCTTCTCCAAGCCACATACCCTTAGCAACTTCAAGAGTTCCTCACGAGACAATACGCCATTGAGTCAGGACTTATCCAACCTACTCCCTTTCCCAAAGGGCAGGGCCCCAGACGTTTCTCAGGGTATGTGACACCTAAAGTCACACATGCTCTTTTGACCCCATTTCATATTACCTGTGGTAAACCTAAACTGTGATAAAAGCATGCTTCCCCTTTCCAGAATATATAGAACTGATTTTTGAGTTTGAAATGTTAAGTAATTAGTGTCAACTGCCATAGAGTGGTCAAGCAAAATGACAGCTGGGAAAAACCCAATGGATTTAGTAACAAGGAAGTCAAAAGTAATCTTGGTGAAAGGGGCGTCAGTGGGCTGAGTGTAGGAGGCAGAAGGCTACCTGCAAAGTGTCAAAGAGTAAGAGATAAGACAGTGAAGATTACAAGTACAAACTCCTTTTCTAGAAACTTTAGCTCAAGAATCCAGTTGAGAAGACTGATTCCATTCCAGAAAGTTCAAGGCAGTCCAGTCTTCCCTCCATTATCCTTCAAATATTTGACAGATACTAATAGAAAATTGATCCCTTTGTTTCAGGCAATGTATAGTAAGGATTTACTTTTATAAGGCCCAAGATATCTTACCTGAGGGGCAGGTTCCTCTCAAATATCCAAGTGGCACAGTGACATTAACTACAACTAGTCAGTTTCCTGGAAGGGAAATTCAGGCTGAGGCCAAGATGATGAAGGGGTATCCAGATAGATGTGCCCATGTAGGATGAAGGACCAAGAACATGAGGAAATGAGGCAAGGTTTTTAAGGCTGAAAGGTAGCCTTAGGAGCTAAAATGTGGTTGCCTAAGAAGCAGAACGGTAATCTGACAATAATTCTATTTCCTTCAATCTTTCTGTCATGTTCCTCATCCTTGGTATTTGTGAAAATGCTTGCTGAACTCAGCTATTTTAGAAAAATCACATTAAAGTCTATGAGTGAAGGGGGCCACCAGAAGCAGCAGAATCCACAAAGGAATACATCAGGGGCACTGGCCAGCAAAAGGCAGGGAACTTCTATCTTATTCTCCCCTAGTCAACTGTAGCACTCTCTGATTCTTTTAGTTGACACAGGCCAAGAGTCCTTTTGGCTCTAGCTAGCCCTGGGAGAGGGAGGGGCTCTCTCTTTAGCAGAATTTTAAGGGTGGACAACAGCTGTAGACATTTCTGCTGTCTAGGAAGGGTCTAGGTCAGTAGGATCATGCCTATTCTTCTCAGAGGACGACCTATCCCAGAGGGGCCACACTGAGGACAGACCAGACAGACTGTCAGGTTGGATACTCAGCCTGACACATGGCTCAGCAGCAATCCCCAGGGCCATTCTGAATCCCATGTCTGACTGATGTGCATGGGGGTTAGGCACCGCAATTCTCACTCAGGGGCTCTAGTCACTTGCAGGTACACATGCAGTTTGGAGACTCACCCACAGGCATTCAGGTTGTCGAGTAGTCCTCTGGGTAGTCCTAGCCCTGTGACTCCAAGATGCAAGCCATAAAAATGTAGCAGGGCCCAGCTTCATCTTCATCAGACACAAAGGGCCAAATGCCAGAACTTGGGTTCACAGGTGCCTCATGGGAAGACAGCTACACATCTCTATCACACACCCTACCCCAGCTTAGAGAGGATCAAGATATGAAATCTGTGAGGAAGGTGGGTTAGAGTGGTCATCATCCCTTACATAAAAGAGGAAACTGAGGCTCAGAGAAGAAAAGGATTTGTTCAATCATACAACAAGCCAAGGGTAGTACTAGAAATGGAACCCAAAACTTCTGACTGCACAGGCATAAGTTGTACAGATACACTCAGAACTCTTTACAGTCCCTGGGAAGGCAAAGCCCAGGGCCTTAGAGAAGCAGGTAGCATATTGGTAGCACTGCTCAAGGTCACACCTGGGTTCAAGGTTCTTAGGATCCTAAGGTCAGTGGGTATCAGTGGGTACATGGTTCCACAAATTTGTCAAAAAAATGGTCCCCAGGCACAAAGGGTCTGAATGCTGTATGTTCCTACCAGATCCTGATCCTAAGAAAAGAGCCACTGGCAGTGGGCCCTGGACTAGCCTGCGGGCACAAACGTGCAGGCAGGTTTATGGTGCCCAGGTCTCCAAGCAGCTGGATTCACTGGGCACAAAGCTCCCCAACTGCCCAAACATCATCTGGTCATGCTTATTACTGTTGCCCAATGAAATTTTATGCACCGAGTCCACAGGTGTGATTTCCCCTTCTTTATGAGGGCCGGAATGACATCACTGATGGCCAATAGAAAAGAGCCAATTATGTCCAGGCCATAAAAAGAATGAGATTTTTTTTCAGCCACAGCAAAACTTCCTTCAGCTTCATGAATCCAAGAGGCCCCTTTAAGGAAGGGTCCCCAGTCCTGACTGTGGGCTCTAAACCAAGGTGCATGATTGCTTTCCAAATACTATGGGTCTAAGGCCAGAAAGGGAGTCTGCCCTTGGCATTTATCATGTGACCCTGCTATTACCACATTGGCCCCTCAGGGTCACCAGAATAATTTATCAAACCTACCCTCAGACCCTAACTGGCTCCTCTCTCTCCATCCAGGGGAAAATTAGAAAAGATGAGATACTCCTCAAGTTCCTTTATTACTCTTTTTGAATAACAAGAAAAGAAAGTAAAGAGCATTCCCCCTGCCCAGAAGAGAACAGTACAGGGGAGATGGGTGTAAGAAACTGCCCCTCACCCTCACAAGCACACAGCAAAAAGCAAAAGGAGCCCAGCCTTCCCCACCCCATCCCTCATTCAGCCCTACCACCTGCAACTGAGCCACACTGGCTGGGCCGAGACAGCCCTGATGGCAAACAGGTGTGGCTAGCCTGGCGCCAGCCAAGGCAGGGGAGTAGCTCATTAGGGGAACACCCCCCTCGCTAATGTGTATGGCCACGGTGGAGCCATTGTGAGCAGGAGCTCAACTTTGAAGATCAGGTGAGGCAGACATGGGGGGAGAGCTGCTAGGCTGAGGCAAGAAAAACTGCACATCCATGGAGGTCTGCTGGACAGACTGGCAGACAGACCAACAGCCAGGACCAGCAAGAGAGCAGGCACCATGCTGGAAAAGGTGATGGACACTCTTCCTTCCATGCTTTCATCTCTTCAAGACTTAGGGACAGACCCAACTCAGGGAGATGCATGTCATTCTCACTTTTAGTAGACTCAAGCCTTTAAAGAGGAGGGGGACTAGCAGACTCTGGAGGCCTCCTTGGCTCCTCTCCCTCTTTCAAGAAAGGCTGTGGGACCTGGATCTTGGAGCGATGTCGGCTGGCAGTCATGGTGTCCACCAGCTCTAAGACAGACACATACTGTTCACCTGCAGGAGCAAATTACTGTATGAATATGCAGAAATGGGGTAGTATGGAGAGGCCTGTCTTCTTCAAAGTCATCACTGGACCATGGAGGCACAGAAGGCCCAGCCTTGGGGAGGAGTGGGCCAGTAGAAGCCAACCAACCAGCCAGTTGGAAGATCCTGCCACAGGGATACCTGTGAGGGTGGGTGGGCTTGCTTTCATGCAGAGTTGCTACACTTGCTCATTCCAATACGCTCTCAAAAAATGCTGTCGTTAGTGGCCCTGCATCTCATAACTGCCATGATTTCCTATGCTTCCTCCAAGTCTTGAGCCTCAGGAAAGGGCCCATTCCCACTGGATCCCAGTCTGGGAGTCCTATCTAGTCAGAGCCTCCACAGGCAGCACTATGTGAGTCTGTATCCAGCATGTTCAGCCTACTCCAGCCGAGGCAGCACTTAGCTGGGGACACAGCTCTTTGTCTCTCCTGTTTCCGTTCCCCCACCCAGAGGAGATAAACAGACCCTGGGTGATAAACTGCCCGCCTTTCACGATCACTTTTCCTCAAGTTGAGGAGAGTAGCTAGTGATGGATGGGCTGGAATTTGGTTATCAGGAAGGGCTGTCAGCCAGAGGTGCCTATCTCCTCCCCCACTACGCAGGGCATCATTACACTGTGGCATCGAGGTAAAATATGACCAAGGGGAGGGAAGGAAGAAAGAGGGGAAGGCTGAGCTTACACACGGAGCAAATTGAGCAACAATGAGAGCAGGCACGAGGCTGGGACGTTAGTTATCTGCCCGTGACACCTTTTATCTCTGCACAAATTGGTCCTTCCTCCCCCACTGCATCCTCTTATACAAACAGAGGCAGACACAATGTGTCACCACTGCAATAGCGTAGCAATTTAACCCGAATTAGTGAGGGGGTCAAGCTAGGAAATAGGGGTTTCTCATTTCAACAGGTTCCTTAGTCTCAGCTCTGAACTACCACACTGGGGGAAGGAAGGTAGAGAGAAGGCAGACTCATAATTGAATTCACTCACTTGGCCGCTGCTGATGTATAAAAAATTAATGCTTGAGCCTCCTACTTATCAAAGCTGGTTAGTAACTATCTCACCTTCGAGATGCACCATGTCAGAAGACACAGCATGGGCCCGCCCCAGGCAGGCCTAGCACTCAGTGCCTTTAGCCGGGTTAGGAATCAGAAAGAACAGGAAGAGAAAAACACTGCCCAGAGACATCAGCCCCAAGCCAGAAACCCCTGCTAGAAGCCTACAAGATAGAGTGCTGGGGATACTATAGGAGCAGAGCGCATCAAAGGTGGTTTTCGACAGTTCAAGAATACACTTCAGCCGATACAGAAAAAAGGCATCCTGACTCCACCTCCAATAGAAGATGTCCAGGTTGTTTTACACATAACCCCTCAGACAGACAGTCCCACGTTGCTGAGCCTGAAACTGAAGATGCCAATGGTAGCACTGATGTCACTGGCAAGGCAAGAGAACAGGGAGGAGAGGAGCCTGGCCTTTTCCTCAGTGACCTCCCCTACTGCAGGACCCGGAGTTATGGATGGAGGAGGCACCTTGGGACTCATTCTTCCCATCAAAGCCCCCTGATGGTGGGGCTCTGTCCAGTATCACAGCTCCACTACACCAAGGTAACTTGGTCAAGTGACCATGTGTCCTGGGCTAAGTGACTTCACCTCCATGCCCTGCTCTGTGAGGGTTAAAAGAGCCAACCAAGGGAAACATGCTTTACAAATAAGGCCTCATGGAAAGGATTCTGGCTATAAGGAAATCAATTGAAACCAAACCTGCAATGGCCTTTGGAGATGCTTCCAGGCCACCTGCATTGAAAAGACAGTGCCTTGGTCAGGAAAAGGATACTGGAGAAGGCTTGCTGGGGATGACAGAAAAATGGAAAGTTCCAGAACCACTTCATGACTGCAAAATGAATTCCAAGAAGCTTGGGCTGAGGGGAGGAGTTATGAATAGAGGAAGCACCTTGGGACTTATTCTCCAAATCCAAAGAATCAGCACACAAATATCAAGGAACAAAAGCTAAGACCCCAGGCTAGACACAAAACGAGAGAGCTTTCTACCTCTACCAATCCTTTATATTTAGAAGTATCACTGAGGCCCAGGACCCTCAGACAGAGGCTAACGGAACAGGATTTCTATCATCGGAAAGCTTCTAGGCCCATCCAGAAAATAATCATCGCAGACACAGAATGGTCACTCTAGGAGCGACTACTGAGAAAGGGCCATGTCACTTCTGCTGGTAGGAGGGCAATGTCGAGGGCACTCAGAGACTCAGCTGCAATTTCCCGGGCTCAAGCATGTGTGCGTACGCGCGCACATGCGGTCCCTCCATTCTTCTCTGCCTGCCCACAGCCCTGGGGGGAATGCACTGCTGACTTATCAGCTCACTTTGCCCCCACACGTGTCCCATCCTCTGGGTTGGCTCCAGGTTACAATTCCAACCACAGGCTTCAGAAAGATGATACACTTGCTGGAGCCTGCAAAGGGTCAGGAGAGAGTACTGTTTGAAATACCAGCATGACAGCTGGCTCCTTGTCTGTCTCTTCCTCCTCAACACCCTCCCCAAACTTGTCATGGTACAAGAAGTCTATAAGCAGCCCATCAGCTTTAAATATCAGTGTGCGTGAAGCAGGAGCACGAGAGCGAGGGAGCGGGAAGCAGACAGCGAGCGCCTCTGTCGCCACTGCCTGTCAGGGAACACTAATGAATTTCACCACCAGCAGCCATGCTTCAGATGAGGGTGAGCTGGGGGCTGGGGGGTTTTCTAGGGAGAACTCTGGCAGTATTAAAACATATTTTCCCAAAGCCCTGTTAATAAATGTCATTGCGGAGCTGAGAACTATGGTCTATCACTAGGACTTCAATGGCAGAAAAGGGGTGGGGCAAGCCCCGCTGTCCTCTCAGAAAGGGACAGGAGTGCAAGCATGAGACTGGAGGGAGCCAGCTGAGCCCCATCGTGGGGCTGGGTGACCACGGCAAGCCTCCTGCTTTGTCTTGACACCATTATCTTTACTTATCTCATCAAGGCCTTGGGATGCCTTGTTGAGAGGACTGGGATTAAGAAAGAAAGGCCTGAGGCAGGGAGAGATGACCAGCTGTGCCTTCCAGGCCAGACTTACCACCCACCCCACCTCAACCAACTTCACCTCACTCACCTCACAGTGAGGCCCCACAGCAAGGGGTTACAGGCCATGCTTCCAGACCCAGGCAAGGTGGGGTGGGAAACTCTAGCACCAGTCCTAACAGGAAGCTACATTTTCCCCACAGATGTCAGGAGCCAGAGCTGCTTATTATTTTACAGATAAAGGAATGAAGGTTGACAGTGGGAATGTGACTTTTCCAAGACCCTACAACTAGAAAGCAGTAAAGCCAGGAACTGAAACCAGGTCTCTTCATTCTAAAGGCCCTGTTCTTTCCACAATGCCACACAGCTTCTTTGAGAAAGGGCTGATCACCTCACTATCTCCTGTGTGTCCTCTACTGCCAGGCTCTGCCCTTCCCTTCCATTTCCCCCACTGGTACACACACACCTCTGGCCTGGCACGGGCCACAGCTGCCATGTAGCACTGGGCTGGGCTCCAGGCCAGGGTGAACCCAGCCGGGCAGAGAAAGCCCTGGGAATGAGCCAGGCCATCACCTGGGAGTCTCCACAGCTCACAGGACAGGCTGCAGGCATAAGCTCTCCCTTGGGTGCCCTCTGCACAGCTCTAAGCAGCAGTGTCTGATCTGGCAGCAACCTGCTGTGCAGGGGGCAAATGACATTTAATTTCCTCTTGGTTTCCCTATAGTACAGACAAAAGGCCGTCACCTGCGTCTGGGTCTGGAGGCACAGCTGGAAGTGTTCCCAGACATGCTGCTCTGGAGAGGTCCCAACAGAAACCAGAACACAGGCAGTACAGAGGGATGCCCCATAGGGCAGGTTGCTGGTGTTCCCAAGGAAAATCAACTTCAAATCCCTAGTGCCCAAGTTGCTCAAAGCCTTCAAAAGGCACTGTGGATGCACATAGCACCTCCTCGCTCCATGCCAACTATCTCTCATTAGCCCACCTGCCAACTATCTCTCATTTCTCCCCGATGAAGCCCACATGAAGCATACAAGTGCCACACACACCCTGTAGAACCACATGACAAGCACCTCCCCAGTGCCACAAATAGTCCTTACTTGTATCTCCCCAGCCCCTCTCTAGGGAAACAGTAAGACAAGTGCCTCTCCAGTGTCCTTTCCATGGCAACTCATCAGTGAAAGGCACAGTGCCCCACCTGTTGTGACTGTAGGATGTGCTGGAGCTGCCACCAGGGCCCAGCCAGAGCTCTCTTTCCCAGATGGAATGGCAGAAGCCCCAGTAGGGAATGGGTGTGGAGAGGAGGCTGAGCAAGTGATGGGAGGTTTCCAGGGCACTTTGGACAGTGCCTCGGCTAATGAGCTATTCTCTTTTTGGCCAGGAAAACCAGGAGCTCCTTAGCAGGCTGAGCCGTTTCCAAGATACCTTGCTCATCCTACTATCATCTTCCCCTGGCCTGTAGCCATCTTGACCCTATGCCTGAGCTGCTGTTGTGTGGCCTAGGATGCCCTCTGGAGGCTCTGCAGAGATGCATCCTCCTGGTGTTCAGGATCTGGGATGCAGTCTGACCTCTGCTTTCATATGAGTGCTCAAGACACAGCTGTGCCCTTAACCCTCTAGCTGGTCTCCTCTGCCCTGATTCTAGCTCCCCTGACCCCTTCAAGAGGTGTAAGCACTTGTCCTATACAGAGTCAGACTTCTGCATGGGCATTAGAATAGGCTAGTTTTCAAGTGTGCTCCATGGAGTTCTAGGCTTCTAAGGAAGAACATTAGGCTACTTAATGGACCAGGGGAAGAGGAGGAAGAATGGGAGAGGAAGAATGGGCAGGGCTTCTCCCCAGCTTCAACCAGATTAATGTTTGGCTTTAATATTCTGTTCAAAATAAAAGAAAGTTTAATATTATAAAAAAAAATTACTACCATTCCATCTCTCTACAGTGCTCCTCTGGGTTCTCACAGCATTTGTTTTGTGCCTTCACTGTAGTGTTTACATACTCTACCTTACTTACCCTATAATTAGGTATGTGTGTGCTGGTATTTCTGTCCTGATCACTTGGCAGTCCCTGTACTCCCCAGCACAGTTCTTACAGGGCCCAGAGCAGCTCTCAACAGGTAGTGACTTTAAGCTACTACCGGAATGCCAGCACTTCCAGGATATGCTGGGGTCAGCACTTTCAATGGCAATTTCCAACATGATTCCTTGGGAGAGAAGAGCTGCGATGGAGGGTAACTGATACTTATAGGAAGGTCCTTGTGAAGATGTATAGCACATGCCACTCTTAAATCAAAGAATGGGACACATCTGCTACCACGAGCAATCATCTAAATCAACTTCCAAGGGACCAAACAGACTTTTGCATTTGGTTAATCTTTGGGAAAAATGCAACAAATTTCAACAGGAAATATCACTCATTAGAAGCTTCCAAACCCTATAGTTGGGACCATGGGAACACAGAATGACGTTCATCAGCTGGGCATTCAAGGGTCTGTCCCCTGGCTTCCTGTAGCCTGTAGAGGAGTACTAGCCCCATGATTTTGGTTATAGGACTGAGAATGGGTAAAGCCCCTTGGCCCCATCAGCCAAGCCTACTGCCTGGGCCTCCTTCTCCAGCCAGGTTTAGGGAGGAGGTGGGGAAGGCAGGGGACTGTGTTCCTCCTAGCTAAAGCCACTTGTTAAAAGGCCCTAGATTCCCTTATCCCTGGGGAAAGGAAGGTAGCAATGAGCTCTCTTCTCCACCCCCCTCCACCGTGCCTCCCAGCAGGGCCAGGGAGGACAGCCATTAGTGTGTGCCTCAGCAGACAATGGGGAGGAGAAGTCTCCAGAGCAAAGGACAACTGCAGCAATTAGAATGCAGGGAGGTTCAGAAGCTATTTAACTGGGTGACCCCTGAGGTCGCTGCATCTGACTCCCATCCCTGGATAAATATTGTATGAGAGGGGAGGGGGTGAGTGAGGGAGCCGGAATGCTGCTCCTCCTTCCACTCCTTTCCCCACCCCATGCACTGCCTCCAGCCACACACACCAGGAACATTATTTACAGTCCTGACAGTCAGACCAATCACTCTGCTAACCAAGAGGGAACGGACAAAGTCGACTTACCAAAAATTGACTATGGCAATTGAAGAAGAAACCAGAGCTTGTGGGGGAAGGGAGCTGAGCCAACACAGATGCAAGGCTCCCTCCACAATCTGGGTCCAGTTGAAGCAAATATTCTGTCACCCCCAAACCCCAAACTACTGACCGGTGAGGCTAGTCTCAATGGCAGAGAGTAAATCAGAGAAACAGAGCATCCTTCCACCTTTTGGGGGGCCCCATAATGGAAAACTCCTGGCTCTCATCACTACCCAGGTGCTCCTTGGCAAAGATGGGAGTCCTAGCTACCTGCCCAGAGAAGTTGAACAAGCTATGTGTCACTTGTCCAGCTTGCCCCTTAACTGACCTAGTCAGGAAAGGCCAAGAGCAAGAAAGTCAGACATAGCAGGAAGGGGTCAGAGTGGGGGAAGAAGAGTGTCTGAGTGCAGGCTGTGCCTCAGCCCCCACATGTGCTGCTCCTCCAGTCCTGCTCTAATGCACCCTGACATGCCTCTGAAGACAGAGAGCTGTTTGCAGTCAGCACCGTGATTTGTTAGTAATTATTTCCATGGTGTCACATTGCTGTCACTCTGTTAACAAAGAGACAGGCTGCCTCGGGCTGCCTGCGAGAAAGAATCGCAGAGAAAAAGGCCTGTCAGGCTCCTGGGATTCTCTGGGCTGGCTGGCTTTCTTCCCCAAACCAACATCCTCGAAAGCTTTGGAAGAAACAGTTTTACAGAACTATCAAGTCTGAGTTGTGTCGCCCTTTAGCCAGGGACACTGAGAATTTATCCCACCCACTCATAGTTGGCCTTCCCAAAGCCCTACAAAGCTAAGCCCCCGGAGTCCACAAATCATTCAGGTGTGGGCCACTATGCCAGTTGAAGCCTTAAGTTCCCTGGCCTTCAACTCTTAAGACCTCTGCTCCCTGACTCATCTTCTTCACTGGGGTATTCACAGCCTCTCATGTGCTCTTAGGAACCTGACCACAGAAACCTAATTTAGACCAAACGGAAGCAGTCACCCTCTTGGCATGGCTGGGGAATAAGGAGAATATGATGGCAGGGCATCTTTCCTTCTTGAATCTGCCAGCCACAGTTCAGGAGCATAGTGGCTCAGGTGCCAACACCCCTGTAGCCTTCATGTGCCTCTGCATCTGTGAAGAGACACTTGCAGAGCTGCCACTGCCTGTGACCTCTTTCCCAGTGCCTGGATCTGCATAGCATCTGCACTAGGAGAACTGGTGGTTTGCTTTAGCACAAAGTAATGTCTCCATTACCCTGGCTGGGAATTAGAGGACAGATTGGCAAGCGCTGACAAAACAGAGGTCACTCACCTTACAGGCATGGAAAGTTGGAGATTAATTCTCTCCTCTCACAGAGGGAATCAGACTCCAGGATAGTCAAAGAGAAGCACCAATACTGAGAAACCCTTTCACTCCCAAGCTGCAGCAGCAGCAGCCGATATCACTTGTACCAGTAACAGCAGAAAAGGAAGATGAAGGGTCATAAGCCATAGAGAAGTCCTGCCAAGGTGGCAAGGGCCTCGCCACCTAGCTCCTGCAGAATCCCAAAGGACAGAAGACTAAGATTCTTCAAGCATTAGGTCCAAAATGCAGAGGACAGTGCCAGCTGCATACACCGGAATACAAACTCCACAAAGGCACGATGTTTGGGAAGTTTTCTTTCTTTATTCACTGCTGTGTCCTTAATACCTAGAGCAGTGCAGGGCACATAGTGGGTAGTCAACACATCTGCTGAAAGAATAAATAAATGAATCAATACAGCTCAAAGTCTACTTCCACAGGAGCCAGTCTCCCTATCACAAGACCTCAGAGAAGAGGGAGGCGAGTGTAGGTTCCAGAATAGACAGGGAAGACCATATGGCCAAAGGACTGAAATTAGGTTTGAAAGGGTGAGGGGGATTGAGAAAAGCTGATGGGCATAGGGAGAGTCTCATATCAAATTGAAGATTCACATATTCATTCAGACACATATACTAAACAACTCAAGAAAGTACAGTAGATGTTCCAACAAAAGGAGAATAAATAAAATGTAGTATAATACAATGGAATACTACACAGAAATACAATTAAAAGGCTAAATTCTTAATACATACAATGCACATGAATCTCCCATACATTTGTCATGCAAAAGAAGTCAGACTGGTTGGGTGTGGTGGCTCATGCCTTTAATCCCAGCACTTTGGGAAGCCAAGGTAGACAGATGGCTTGAGCTCAGGAGTTCAAGACCAGGCTGAGCAACATGACACAACCCCATCTCCACACACACAAAAAATGATACAAAAATTAGCTGGGTGCAGTGGCGCATGCCTGTAGTCCCAGCTACTCAGAAGGCTGAGGTGAGAGGATGACTTGAGCCCAGGAGGTGGAGGTTGCAGTGAGCCAAAATTGTACCACTGCACTTTAGCCTAGGCAAAAGAAGTCAGACACAAAAGAGTATGTCTTGCATGATTCCATTTATATGAAGGCCAAGAATAGCTAAAAACTAACCAAAACTAACAGAAGTCAGAACAGTGGTTGCTTGGCAAGGGGAAGGCATCACTGACTGGGAAGAGGCACAAGGAAACTTTCCAGGATGATGAAAACGGTTCTTGTTCTTGACCTGGGTGATAGTTACCCAGGTGTGTACTTGTATAAAAATATATTGGGCTATACACTTCACATTTGTCTATTTATGCACCTGTACCTATTTCATACCTCAATTTTTTTTTAAGAGACAGAGTCTTACTCTGTTGTCCAGGCTGGAATACAGTGACATAATCGTAGCTCACTGCAGCCTTAAACTCCTGGGCTCAAGCAATCCTCCAGCCTCAGCCTCCTGAGTAGCTAGGATTATAGGCGTGTGCCACCACACCAGGTTAATTTTTATTTTATTTTTTTAATAGAGATGGGCCCTTGCTACCCCAGGCTGGTTTCAAACTCCCAACTTCAAATAATCCTCCTGCTTCAGCCTCCCAAAGCACTGGGATTCAAGGTGTGGGCCACTGTGCCAGGCCTCAGTTTTTTTAAAGAACCAAAAACAAGCTGATGCTGAAAAAGTGTTTTTAAAAAAACACAGATCTAAACAATATCTTATACAAAGGAAAATATTTTCCAGGAGCACTAGTGGTTCCATCTTGGAGCTTGGGAAAAAAGGTCCTCCAGCCTTCACTCTCTATCTGACAAAGGTCAGAAAGGCCCAAGCAAATGGCCAAGGCCTATGAAGGTGAAAAATGTTCAAAATACAAAAAAGTATAGCACGGATCCCACACCTAGGAGGTTGTGGCCTGGTAGGAGGCTGCATGGAGCCTCTATTCCATGCCAGGTGAGCTACAGGAAAGCAGAGATAGGTCAAACAGTTCCAGCCAGGTGCCCATCTGGTTCTGAGGCCCTCTGAAGCAGCCTGTCTGTTGGATTCTGCCACAGGGCATAGAACTGGACTTCCAAAGATTGCCCTGAAGAGCCACCAACATAGGATCTAATTTGTCTTCCTAACAAGCCAGGCAGAGACTGGCTGAGTTAGCCCAACTCTGGGTTAAGGTGATAGTCTCAGAACATACAGCCCCTCCAACCAGCAAGGAGGAGGTGATAAGACCCTCGTCCATGGTCAAGGGGAGAGCCTCATATCAAATCCAGGGCCAGAACCAAGGCAGCAACACTTGCTTCTGGACCAGTTAAGCAGTAAAGAACCACTCAGTTACCAATTCAGGCCAAAGCATGAGGCTCCTACTGCCTTGAACATCTCGAAGCCTGATCAGTCATTAAGCAAGTATCTTTATCAGGGTTTTCACTGAGCAGAATTTCCATTCCAGGGGTTCCTATAATCACTACAATGATTTAGACCCTCTGACACCTTCCTAGTGAGCGAGGAAATGAGGTTGCCACTGGGGTTCCACCCTACAGCCTAGAAGTGCCCAGAAAGTGGAACCCCAGAGGGCCTGTCTGCCACAGAGGAGCTGTGCTTGTTGATCAGACAACAGAGCTTCTCTCCCAGTCCCTGTTGATGCACAAAGTCCTTCCAGAACAGAGCAACTATCCCAAACTAAGGCTCTGAGGGAGGGACATGGGGTGAGACATCTGTTGACTTGCAGCTCCAGGATCATATGGATAAGTGTGAAGGGAGCCAAGGTTGGGAACCAGAAGAACTACTTTGGCTCCACAGAAACCTGCTCCTATCCTCAGGCTTGCAGCTAGGAAATGGTTAATCCCCAGCCAAGCCCACCATCAGGAACCCCTTTAGTGCCAGTTCTGGACCCGGGGACATGTGCAGGAGGGGGCTTTCATGTTTGTAAGTAGGTTAGCCCCAGGGGCATCAGGCAGAGGGGGAGCACCCCTCGCTCCTCCAAGCCCAAGAACTCTCAGCCCAAGGAGCTGTCAGGCTAACGAGGCTACCCCACCACCACTCCATCTGAGCGTGGCAGGCTGCACCGCACGACTGGCTTCAGGTGGCTCTTCTTTAATTAATGGCATCCCGGGCTCTGCAGGGAGCTTCACCCCACAATGAATGGCCCTCTCTCATTAGAGGCAAGCCTGCCATGATGTATTCAGGGTGAGGGCCAGGATTCATTTCCCTGTCTGTGGGCTGGGGATGGGAGGGAGGGGAGAGGCAGCAGGGAGAGATTTATATCGAGTGACTTGGATTAGCTGCAGCTGAAACATGACCCCATCAACTCACGCTGCCTTCTTGGGGCTAACCCGGGGCACCTCTGCTGACGAGAGGGCTCTAGGGAAACTGAAGGGAGGGCAGAAGGTCTGGTTCCCATTCTCTCTGAGCTCAGACTACAACTCTAAGACCCAGAATTCCTATACAACTTTCAGAACCTCCTCCCCCTGCTCCCACAGTGCACAGGCAGCCTGGGCTGATTCTGAGCCAACCTTACCCATCAAGAGACTTTGCATGGCCAGGAAGCCGACCCACTGCCCTCATGTCTACAGGACTGACACCCTGACTATGGCCTCAGTTGGCTCTTCTGTTTTTGTGGCAAGCGATACCCTCACATTCCTTACCTCAGAGAAGGCGGCCACAACATAGTTTGCCCCCGTAACTGCTGTCTGGATAGGACCCAAATGTTTTCCCACAGGGTATCTCAGACCTCAGGCCACCCCGCACTAGGGAAAAGCCTCCAGGCATCTGTCTGACACAAAAACATGCCATCAGCCACCACTTCACTATGACGATCCATTACACTGAACCCCACCTCCAGGGTGGGGAGGTTCTGGGCACACTATTCTCCTTCCCTCCACTGCCCTGACACAACCACTCCAGTGGCTGAGCAAGGGGAATTGGGGTCTTCTAGATAAAAAGAAAAATTTGGGCCTTTGGCTATCCAAGTTTCCAATGTACTTTTCACAGACTTGGAAAGAAGGTCACCCTGCACTCTGCTAGCCACATAAGTAGTTATAAGCCTAGGAGCTAGGTTGATTCAAGCTGGTAGCAAACAGCACACAGCCCTACAAATTCCTCTTGCAAGTATCACTAAACTTGACTTTCAACTTTGCTTGTGCTTGGGAGAAAAATACTTCAGAACCTGCCCTCCTTCCATTCTTAGCCCCCTTAGAATGCCCAATTCACTAAGAAAGCTGGAGGGTGGGCTTTCACCTGTTCCTGTCAGCCAATCACAAGGCTGCCTGGCAGACCTGCTGTGTCCCTAGGAAGGCTGGACAATGCCTATCATCTGCACGCATTCATTCCATGTCATCCATGCTTCTTCCTGGCCCTTGCAGAGAAGCATTCATATCTCTTTCCTTACCTACTCAGAAAGAGATGTAGCTCAGTTCCGCTTTGCTAAGCCCTATTTGGCAATATGTCTAAACACATGCAAACTTAATTAGTTCAGGAGGGGAGCCCAAGCGCTTGCAATGACAGATAAAAGTAATGGGAAATGAGACAAGTCAGGACTGGCAGGGAGTTCTTTCTCAAGCCCCTTCCCCCAGCAGGCTGGTAATCAAAGGTGATGCCGTTCAGTGCTGGTACCAACTGGCTCACCTGTGGGCAAGGGGCAAGGCTCTTGTAAGTCTAGTGAAACGGTGCAATGCCCCATGTGCTTCCAAACATAAATGCAGGATAGAGGTGTCCAAAGTGATGTTGGCTGGGGTTTCCTTAAAACAGACCCGAAGATTCATTCGTTTGTAACCCTGCAAAGAGGCTCTCAGGCAGCCCTAAACCATCCCCACCACATCTCCTGGCCAACTGGGCTCCAATATCAAATGAACATAACAGTCCACACCTCTACCAATACCAAACAAGGAACCAGTAGCCTAGGGTGTCTGAAAACATCCTGTGGCTCTGCCACTCAGTGAAAACAAAGGAGAGGAGGAGAGGCATTCCCACTGCATCACCAAGCCACAGTCCATGAAGGAGGATGGTTAGACAGGATGGTGGTTAAACACACGGTTCTACAATCAGAATGCCCAGGTTCAAATCTCTGCCCTGCCACTAACAGTTTACATGCCCTTGACAAATTATTTACCTCTCTAGGCCCCAGTTTCCTCATTTGTTAAAAAAGGGTTATAACATGAACTTATTTCACAGAACTGTGGTAAGGACTAAACGATATCAAATGTGTAAACAGCACAATGGGGCTCCTGGTATGTAATAAGTGCTCAATAAACACTGTCTATCTTTATTCTCCGATGTTTACTTTTCCAGGAGTCCCAACCCTCAGTTCTGGAGGCACAAATCTCTCAGAGAAAGCATTTTGCATTGCTTTTGGGACCAAGCTCCTCCTCCCTGGCCTAGGCCTGTGGGCTATCTCACCCAGTACCCACCATGGAGGGCCCAACACACAGTGGCAGTGGGGAAATTCAGGGCTTCCTGACATTAGCAGCATAGTTCTCTAACTCTTCACATTCAGGCTGGTGTAGCAAAGTCCAAGAATTCCTCCTCTGGTCCATCTGTTCTGTACACTGGCAATGAATGCTTCCTGAATCTACCTACTAACAGTCCTCTGTCATTCTTCCTGAGCAGAGATTACATAGGACCACTCCATTACTTAGTTGACACTTATTCAACAATTATTTATTGAACAACTACATGTCAAGCCTTGTCCTTGCCCTAGGGTTACAACAGTGCTCATAATCTAGTGAGAGAGACAGACAAGCAGAGGCAGCCACAGCACCATTTTATGTATTAATATGTACATGAGCTCCAGGAACACAAACGAAGGCACCTAGAGAAAGAAGAGGGATCACTAGGAACTGGCCAGCTCGTGCATGTGGCTGGTGGGGAGGGGTCCAGGACTTGCACAGAGTACTGAGAGGTGAGGCTAAAGATGTAAGCAAGAACCTTGAAAGTCTCAATAAACAGTGTAGACTTCACCCTTGAGGGCAAGGGCAAACCTTGAAGGGCGTTAAGCAGAGGCGTGACATAATCTGCTGCAATTAGGAGAATGGAATAGAAGCAGGAAAACTGGAGTCAAAGAGACTAGTTAGAAGGCTTTTGTAGTAATCCAAGAAGAATATAATCATCTTGACTAGGACAGGGCAGTAGGGATGGGAAGAAAGGAGTACATCTGAGAAACCTCTGGGAGGCAGAATCAACAGGATCTGGCAATTAATTGGTGTGGCTCAAGAAGGGATAATTCTCAGATTTCCAACAGAACAACTCAGTAGATGATGCCAGTCATTATTTGAGGGAATGCTGGAGGGCAGGGTGTGAGGAAAACGATAGAAAATGATAACATCTGAGCTTGAAGGGGCCTGTGGACATCTAGGTGGAGATGTAGAGTAGATAGCTGGATATGCAGGTGTGGCGTTTAGGTGGCAGATGAAATTGATTTCTCCAGTTGGAGAAAGAGATTAGAAGAAATCGGCATACAGAGGATAGCTGAAGCTATGGCAAAAGATGAGATCACTCTGGTAAGTGTGAATGTGTAGAATAAACAGAAAAAACAACCGGAATAGAGATCAAAGCAACACCTGTTTAAGAAATATCAACATGAAAAAAAGAAGGAAAGAAGTATTCACATCTCCACAAGTGACTGTGGAGGAGAAGCCAGAGAAACAGAAGACATAACAAAAGTAAAGATAAAGATGATTTCAAGAAGGATGAAGTAGTCAACTCTGTTGAGCAATGCCAAGAGCTCCCAGCCCGACCCGGAGCCAGCATTGTCACGAGGCCGCCCTTCCAGCCATCTTCCACACACCCACAGGACGGTCATTACCCCACAGTGCTCGCCCAGGTGTGTGGTTCCATCATGGCACCCTTCACTCCAGATAACAGCAGTCTCTTCAGTGGTCCTGACTGCTTCACAGCAGCCTCAAGGGAACCTCAGTAGCCCCTGCTGAGTGCATGCTCCCCATCTCCAACAGTGATAGTGTAATCTGGGCAAGTATCTTTCCATCTCCAGACCTCCTAAAACCTGAAGTGAACTCCAGGTCCACACCTGCAAAGCACAGCCAGAATGTAGTATGCATACCCCAGCAATTGGGCAGGGGAAGAAAAAGGAAGACAAATGCCAGCATTTATGTGTTCAACCTCCCTCCTCCCTCCAGGGGGAGGAAAACTTCCTGCTCCAAAACTGAAGCTGCTCCTAGATGAGAGTCCTCTCACCAGACTCTGGGCAGGCCCCTGGCCCCTATTCCACCAGAAAACAGCATCTGATTCTCCTGACCCTCTCTAAGGGGCCTCTTCTCAGACTTCCAGTAAGGGCCAGGGCCTCCCTCAGGCCAGCTCTTTCCCTCTTCCCAATCTTCTTTCTTCTCAGACTCACAGCCCGCTAAGAAAGCCTCTATTCTAGCTTCTCAGCCGTACTGTGCTATTTGGCTGGTGAACTTGGATCTTCAAGCTACAGGCTAAAATCTAAGTTCCTCAAGTGGATGCCTGCACAGGTGTCCCTCCTCAGTCTACACCAGCGCTACCCCCGCCACCATACCAAAGATGGAGCCCCTTGAAGGAGGCACTCCCTATCTGGGTAAGCAGAGAAACTACACTAAACCCTATGGGGAGCTTTAAGAAACACCAAGCAAGGCAAAAGAAAAAGTAGGACAGATAGGAAAGGCAAGTTGACCAAGAGCCAGACCCACAACAAGTGTTGTTTCTTGAAAAACTTGAGAGGGAAAATTAAATCCACACTCACTAAATAAAAACTCGGCTTAGCAGGATCTGTGACTATGGCATCAAAGCCCACGTAACCTTGGAGAATCAACTCATCTGACTTTGACAAAAGATGGACATAAAATGATTTGTCAGGACGAGAGCAGATTTCTTTTCTCCAGTGGGATTTCTGCTGCCACTTCAGTTCCCATTTCTCAGTGCCCCACTAATCAGCCCCTTTCCAACAAAAGTGATGTGAAGCTGGCTGGGGGGAGAAGGGGAGCAGGAGGTAAGGACAGCAATGAGAAGGAGACATAGCTTCCAGAAACTAGAGTGTGAAATGAAAATGTTTGCTCAATTCCTTAGACTTAGTTAAATCTGAAAACGGATGTCAAAATAAGAAGTAAGCCACAGACTAACAAGTTGTGAGTGTCAATTTAACACCACCCTTGTCAGGCTCATCTGCAGCCTTTACCGGGCACATAAAAAGGTGACGGCTCTGACGAAAGCCATCTGACGAGCCTCTGCCGAGAGGTTCCAGGAACACTGATTAGCTGTGCGCTGTCACGCAGCACTACTTAGGTTTCCTCTCTGGTTGTTTTTATTTTGTTACACATTTAATTAAGAGCCTTCCCAGCAGTTATGCAGAGACCTACTTATAAGAGGCGGCCACAGAGCTCCCTTCCCCAAGCTCTGCCACCTGCTTCCTTTCTGAACACCCTTTTCTGAAGCTTTACCAGCCTTCCTAGTCCAAACCCAAACCAGCCCACAAAATCTGCTCTACCCATCTCCTTCAGAAACTATGTGGTCTTAGAATTCAATTCTGTCTAGCTACATGTCTTTAGCTCTCTGACCCACAGGGGGTTTTGGTTTGTTTCATCTACAAAATAAAGACAATACCACCACCCACCAGAGATGGTAGTCAAGAGGTGTGGATACGGTAAGGTATGCACTCATTAAAACTTGGCTTCCGCTGGGTGCGGTGGCTCACACCTGTAATCCCAGCACCTTGGGAGGCCAATGCGGGCAGACCACGAGGTCAAGAGATTGAGCCCAGCCTGGCCAACATGGTGAAATCCCATCTCCACTAAAAAAAAAAAAAAAAAAAAAATTAGCTGGGCATGGTGCCACGCGCACCTGTAGTCCCAGCTACTTGAGAGGCTGAGTCAGGAGCATTGCTTGAACCCGGGAGGCGGAGGTTGCAGTGAGCTGAGATCATGCCACTGCACTCCAGGGAGACTCTGTCTCAAAAAAATAACACAAAACTTGGCTTCCTTTCATATATGGTTGAGTTCCACAACCCAATCTCTCTTCTTGATGATATCATTTCTCAGGAAGAGGCAGAGCAATCTCCTGAGTCACCAACACCTGTCCAGGGCCCACTGTGCTACAGAACAGGCCAGACCCAAGAAGACAGCATCCTCTGAAATTCCCTCTCCATTTCATGGGGAGACCAACTCCAAGCTTATTATACAGTCTCCAACCTCGTGCACAGGAAAGTTTTCATATACACATATATGTACACATCGTGCACAGTTAAAAGTAGAAGATTCTGAAATGCATATGTTTGGAAGGTGAAGATGGCAAAGAGAGAAAAATACTGGACGAATGGGAGTCCTGGTGAGGCTACCTGGAGGAAGCAGACCTCTGGACTGGGTCAAAGGGCCTTTCTCCTGGGCCACATGAACCCCAGAATTCTGGGAATCAGCCTGAAACGGGCCCCACCTTGAAGAGCTTCCCATGGGCTACAGAGCTCCACGTTAAGTCCCTTCCTCACTTTAAGGACTCAAAGCTGCCCAGGACCCCATTAATAAGAACAAGAGCCTTCTTTCCTCCTCTCCTTCTCCATAAACTCCTCCTCTGATTCATATTTCCTTCTAATCCCAGCCTGTATAACTTCCCTGACACTGAGGCGTCATATGGGAATATGGAGATCCTCTGGAGAGTAAACCAAGAGGGGTATAGTCAGTGTGTATACACATGGGTGTGGGAGATAAGGCTTGTGTGTGTTCATGTGATTTGGGGCCTTTTCTTCCTCCTGTCTCACCTAGAAAGTTGGAGTCCAATAGCGGGCTTGACACCCACCTCGGCATATAACATTACCTCAATGCCTAGCATCCAAAAGGCTTACAAAGGGTCTTGGTGAGAAGATGACATCTGATGTGGTAGAAAATGTTACTCCAGAGCTACTATACTATACCCCTCACCAATATCCCACTTTATGCTCAAAAGTTCAAATACACACACACACACACACAGAGAGAGAGAGAGAGAGAGAGAGAGACACGGAATACTTGCTGCTACCTTCAGTCACAATGAACACAGAAGTAATCGATTCTATGACTCCTCAACAAACAGTGCCCCCACCACCTCCATCCCACTTCAGTTCCCTGGGGGCCATCTGAAGCCACGTATCCATGAGGGCAAACAAATGCACAACTGTCAACCCAGCAAAGAAACCGGTTCTGTCTTCTGTAAACTGGGACAGGATCAGGAGACAAAGGTAAAAAAGTAGTGGGGACAAAGGAGGAAAGAGGAGGTTGGTGACTTGGGCAGCTTCCCGGAAGCGGCCCTCTCTTATCCCACCACTGGGATCCCAGTTGGATCACCAGGGTCTTGCAGGCCAGATAAAGGGGCAGCATAGTATAACAGGTAAGAGCAAGGACCTGAGTTTGAATCCTGGCTCTGTGTGTCCTTCGGTAAATTACCTAACCTTTCGGTGCCTTTATTTCCTCAGCTATAAAATAGGAAGAACAATAATGCCTACTTTATATGGTTGATAAATAAGTTACTATATTTCATTACATAATAAACACTGTATTTGGCTTCAAATTTTTTTTCAAGATGCTCTTTTACCTCCTCCCTTCCAAGGCAATAACACAGAACCCCACAATTGGAAGGGCTGTCGTGAGCAGTGAGACCTGGCAAAGGCAGAAAGGCCCCAACCATCCAGGCAGGCCCTTGACTTGCACACACACTGCTCCAGAGAGGCAGAAGGCAGTGCTTCCAATCCTCTTCTATCCCTGGTAGCCTCAAAGACTTGAAGAATCCCTCACCCAGCTGACTTGTAGACATTTAAGCCTCCAGAAGGCAAGACCTGGTCCCACAGATTCCAAGTCCTGCCAGCAAAGTAGCCCTTCTCATACTCACATGACTTTTAAGTCCCAGTCTCCACAGGTGACAAAAATTGACTTGACGTTTGGATCTAAGAGGCCTTCCTTCGCCATCCACTCATCGACCCTCTGAAAAGTACACAAGAACAGATGAGATTTTCCTTTTTTTTCCCTGAGCCTGTGAAGAGCCACAACAGTGAAACGCAGATAAGCTGCTTGTAATCAGAGCAGGAGAAAATTGTAATCTTATCCAGCCATGGCCCCACTGCGGGCTCTCAGCCTTGGTCAGAACCACGGAAGCACTTGAAAGACAACTCCTTCTGGAAGATCCCACAGCCCACGTGTGTAGCAGGAGGGAGCCCCTACACTTGCCTATTGCCCCGCAGCCTGCCCCAGATCCCAGTAGGTCAGTCCAAATACCTTGCTCTGACCTGGCTATTCCTCTTATTGGTCCCCTGGCCTAGCATAGACAGGCTGTTGTCCTGGGGCATGAGAACAGGCTAGAAGGAGGCCCCAGGCAGGGCCTCCCACCCACAGCTTCACTCATTCATTTACTCATTTTACCCTTCTACCAAATGTTTATTAACCAAACTTATGAATTTGCTTATTCACCAAATGAAGGTGATAAACATTTTCACCTTCAGAAGAGGCCCCTTTACTGGGCTGGAGTCCCATCCTGACACCTGGGATAGTGCTGCCTGCTCCAGCTGCTAAAAGTTCAAAAACTGGCCCCCAACTTCATATTTCTCTTCTTTGTGGTTGGGGATTCAAGTTCAGCAGGATATTTTAAGGCAGAGCTCAATTCCTACACAGGGAGAAAAGCTGCTCCTAAACACTCTAAACTTTCTTTCCCTTCATCCCTTTGATCAGTTTATTTGCGCTCACACTGGAAGTACAAATACTAAAATCAGTATACAACAAGAGAAATATCATAAACAATTCAAGGCTGGGCGTGGTGGCTCAGGTCTGTAATCCTAGGACTTTGGGAGGCAGAGGCAGGCAGATCACTTGAGGTCAGGAGTTTGAGACCAGCTTGGCCAACATGGCAAAACCCCATCTCTACTAAAAATACAAAAATTAGCTGGGTGTGGTGCTGTGCACCTGTAATCCCAGCTACTTGGGAGGCTGAGGCACAAGAATTGCTTGAGCCCGGGAGGTGGAGGTTGCAGTGAGCTGAGATCACACCACTGCACTCCAGCCTGGGTAACAGAGGGAGACTCCGTAAAACATAAATAAATAATAAATAAAAAGAATTCATGAAGCACTGCCTATTTTTCAGAAGGTCCCAGGCACAGAGAGGGAGTGCAACAGATCACACCACTGCTTCTACCCACACAAGAGGATTATTTTTAAAGGTTATCTCACATAGTCGTTAAAAATGCAGGATTGGAAGCCAGATACATCTGGATTTCAACCCTTGGCTATTCCATATCCTGGCTGTGTCACTGATGGAGAGTTATTTAAAAGTCATGTAACCTCTGTGAACCTTAGTTTCCTTCATCTATAAAACCTCACACAGAGTTGTTCTGAGAATTAAATGTGATAATGTTTTAAATACCTACCCCAAAACAGGCAGTAGGCTGAGAAGGGGAGAAAGGCAGATCATCATAATACAAGACGCAGCAATGGACCCGTGACCACAGTGCTACAGGACTAAGAAGACAAAGTGGCTAGCCCTACCTTTCACAGGGAAAGGAGTCAGAAAAGGCTTCACAAAGAAGACAGTTGAACTAGGAACCTGACATGGTGGAACACAGAAAAGGATACTACAGGCAGAGACAAAGGTACATGCACAATAATTTTGTATTTGAAGTAATTATCTGTTTAACATCTGGTTCCTTGCGACTATAAGCACCATGAAAACTCTGCCTCACTCACTGCCTTAATCTCTCACCCGGCACAGGATCTACTCAAGAGATATTTGCTGACTGACTGAAAACATGAGTAGGTAAAAGTTTAGAGTGACTGAAGTACACAGTATACAGAAAGGAAGGACAGAGACTGGAGGACTAGGTTAGGCCAGACTGTGAAGGGCCTTGTGTGCTAAGCAGGTGGTAGAGAGCCCATGGGTATCTTTAAGTATCTTAAGTAAGATCACTTCTAGCAGGTGTATGCTGGCTCCCTGGATACCTCTGAGATGCTAGAGGCCCGGCCCGCTAAAGTCACCCTTGACTAAGGGCCAAGGATCCTACCTAGTTCCATGGCTACATCAGTCCTACCAATCAGAATGTCAGAGCTGCTCCCTGGTGCCAGACTATGCAGACCACATAGTCTCTAAACCCTCTTTACAGTCTGTACACCAGAGAATCCTCCTCAGCCAAAGAATCTTCCCAAAAGGTAAATTCTGGATCATCCACTGCTGAATGGTTTGTCTCCTCAGTTACTATGGCCCAGCTCCTTGCATGTATGTGCACACACACACACACACACACACACACACGTGTGTGTGTGAATCCCTTCCCCAGGGTCACCTAAGAAAAGAGGTAAGGTGAAACTGGAGCTCCATAAATCCGCATAACATCTCCCCCAGCTCACTGCTTTATATCCCCAAGTTAAGGGCTCCACATACTAGAGGGGCTCCCCGGTGCCCTAACTCCTGTGAAAGAGAGAGTAAGACACAACAGGACTGTCAGGAGGCCACACTCAGCAAAACTGGGCCCTCAACACGAGAAGCACTCAACACTCACTAGGGTCCCTGGAAGCTTAGGACTTAGCAGCTATTTAGTGAGCATCTTTTACTATGAGCCCGTCCAGGGAAGGGATACTACATTTTGAATCAGGGCTGTCCTTTTCCTTTTCTTCTCTGCTTGGATGAATAAGGGTTGGAGGAACCACCAACACCTCAGTCAGCTGGGCCAGTCATCCCAGTTACTGAAGTTCTAGTGGGGTCCAGGCTAAGCTCTACTTAGAACAAATCAATCGGGTAAACATCTAGCTGGCTGCCTGCTAAGGGCTTTGGTTGGGACAAGAAACAAGCTCTTTAGCTCTCGAACCAACTCAGGACTAATGAGATGAAGCAGAGCCTGGTCTGGTCTTCTAGTCCTGCCAGAAACTCTCTCTTCAGGCTGATACCGGGAATCTTCCCTCCTTACCAACAAAGTATGTAGAAGTAGCTTCCTGGGTGAGACTCAGAATTCTGTGAGTGCCCTGCTTCAGGGCTGGCCTAGGGTTAGCAGGGGGTTGCCTCCTGAAGACCACATTTCCTCCTCAACTAGGGTCATTGAGAAAAAAACCCATAACCTCAACAGTCCTGGTTTGGTGCTGGCCCAGAGCAAGTATCTTCTTCCAGGATCCTAGCTACAGATGTTCCAGGAAAAAGCTGCCTGTCTTCGGGCATCCCTCGGGAGCCAGGCCCTGGCTGGGGATGGTGGCTGGGACAGAGAAAAGAATGAGTTCCCTCTGTCTCTTTGAGTCTGGCATATCGGGGAGAGTCCATGCTAAGGAGCTCCCTTGGTCACAGGAATGAGTCTCTTCAAAAAAAGATCAGTATGGCTGGGAAGCTTCTCAGAGCTCATATTCTCTTCTCCCAATTTACCACAGGTGCCCAAACCTGACCCTCCCAATCAGACTGGTCAGAAAGCCTGGGTTCCCATACTCCCAGGAATAGGAAATACACTCTGCCACTGAAATGAGTCTAAACTTGCCTCTCTGACCCTGGCTCCTTCCTTGGGGGCCCCACAAAATTCAATCTGCATCTCTCTCCTCCGTGGGACAGGATCTCTTGGCTAAAGAAAGATATCTTGCCCTGCTCCCTGCCACTATACTACTTGCTCTAGGCTGCACACCTCCAGTGCAGATGTGCCCTGCTATTCCTGCAGATACTCTGCTTTCTCCTATGCTTTGATAAGGTTTGAGCTTTGACTTTATTGGTCTTAAAAATAAATAAAGAACCTAATGAGATCCACAGGCTTTTTCTCTTCTCCCCTCCTCCTATAAAGAAAGAAACGGGAGGGGGACCTTCTCCCCCTGTGAAAACCTCCAGGCCAGAGAAGGGTGGAAGACAAGCTAAGACCAAGCACTGCCCTTCCTTATTCCCTCGGGCCACAGCGCAAGAAACAGCATCTTAACCTTTTCTAGCTCCCCGAGGAGAACATCCTAGAAGTGTGGTCTCTGCCAAGGGTTTTAAAGTCTTTAATTTGATTTCCCTCACATAGGCAATTGTTGTAATTATTCTGATTAGGAATCATTACCCAGTGCAGCCTCTGCACCCGACAGGCACAATGCATCCAGCGGCAAGCTGCAGCGGGGCAGGCAGGCCCAGCCACAGCTCCTGGAGGAGCTCACAGCAAACAAAAGCCATCGATGGGGAGTTCTGGGTGAGTTAATGAAGTGCTCACATGCCACAAGAAGCCAACACTAAAGCTAAACAAAAACACCTCCAGTCCCTGGGGCTAGTCCCACCGTGCCACAGCCCAGCTCCCCTACTCCCCAGCCCACCCAGTGCAGGCTACCCTAGAGCCAGCCAGCATAGGGCCATAGGCCAAGAAGGGGTGGGGTCCCCTCTGCCCGGCTCCTGGCAGCACGGGGACATCTTGTCAGAAACCCTGATGGGAACAGCTGGAGATGACAGATCAATGGTTCAATACTCTCAACAGCATGTCACTGATGTGACAGCAAATGTTATTCTAATCAAGCTATAATCATAGTCAAATTACACGGCTACATTCTCAGGAGGGGAAGGAGAGAAAGGCAGTAGGAAGGGGTCAGAGGTCAGGAATTAAAGGTCACTCAACCTACCTCCAGCACTTGCTGCAAGCTTGGCTGACCATCCACCATGGCTTGAATAATCCCGGTGAGCTGAAAGGAAAGAGAAATAGTCAATGGGTGGAAAACCAGGGTGTAGGGACTCGAGGCTAAACTGGTCCCTTTCCTTTTTGTTTTTCTCCTTCTGCTGTAAAGGGCTCTGATCTGGCACTGCTTTAGGTTCAGAGCCCAACTAGAAGCCTTGGGAATAAAGTCCCAGGACCCAGTACACAATGTGAGCTGCTCCCATGAAATCCTGCCCTGAGATAGATGTACACAGACACACGCTGACCACAGCATGCATTCTTACAATGAAAGCTTCAGCTTTCATTTTGCAAACAAATTGATGTTACATGTCTTTTGTATTCAACAGGTTCAATTACTTCCCGCAATTACAGTCTCAAATTCAGCTCCTAACTTCACAGAAGTTCTTGTAAAACTTGGGGAGTGCTTATACAGGACAGGCACACTTGGCTTCAAGTCCACCCCTTCTCTGAGCCTCGATGTCCAGCACTGCCCTCTGCCACACTCTCCTTAACACCTTCCCTAACATCCATGAAGTTCCACAGGCACCTATCCTTCACCTTGCATATGTGGGCCCTCAATATGAACCAGCCAAGCAAGAAACGGAGTCACCTTTAACTGATGGGGAAACTAAGACAAAAAGGTCTAATGTTCAGAATGTGGCCTAGAGAATTTCTGACTCAGGCCTACACTCCACCTAGGTCAGGAGTGGTTGAAACAATCTTGTTGTTTTGCTTTGCTTTGTTTTGATTTGGTTTTAAGTAAAAATATCCCTCAGGCACAGACTAGAGATAGACTGGCTACAAGGATCTGAGGGCATGAGGCTCCCATGTCCTGGACATCAACTGGAAATCACCACCCCCAGCATGTCCCTGGCTACTTCCAGAAAGAGCAGTATCTCAGGCTTGCTTGGAAACTTCTTTTTTTTAAAGTGTGCTGGGGGGGAGATTAAACTCCAATTAAACTATAATTACACTTAATGAATAACAAATACCCAACTCACAGAAATCGCTGGCTCTAAGAGGGAAGGTTATTTCCTCATGGCGACTTACATGGAATGGTAATACACACCTTTTAGGAAAGAAATTTTCATTTTAAAAATGCTGAGCTCCTCTAGGTGGGTTTCTGTAGTTTATCAAGTCATTATTAGGTGATATTTTAAGGAAGTGTAAGGACACAGCCACTCTATTTTATATTCCAGAAACTGTTTTTATATTAATCTGTATTTTAATTGGGTAACAGCTGCTGCCTACAGACTTCCCATGGTCTAAAAGGAAAATAAATTAGAAAGATTAACTACACTGTTGTTTCGCAAAGCTTTAACCCACAGCATGCCCACCCAGCTGGCACCTCCACACCCTTTCCTTGCTTGGAAGACCAAAGAACTGCCCAGTAGAGGGAGGGCCTGAGTCAAAGTGAAGAAAAGGTGGTCTGCTAAGGGTTGGGGGGGCTGGGAGTGGGGAAGTGCCCTTGGTCGGCAGCTTCAACAATCTTGGAGTACAAAGGACTCCTCCTTTCATTTAGTAAACAACTATCCACAGAGAGCCTACTATGGGCTGGGCTGCATTATAGGAACCAGGGATCTGGCAGTGAAGAAAAATGTAAAAACTCTGCCCTCATGGAATGTGTGTTCTCCGCAGCCCTCTCCTAGGCCTAGCCCCAACTAGTACTCAGAGCCTGTACACCTTCCAGAGCCACAAACTGAGCAGGCAGTTGCCCCACATTTTGCCTTGGGCATGAAGGGGCCAAAGAGAGTCAGGAGGAGGCTTATTACCGGCCCCAGATTAGTGACAGACACCCACAGGCCCACCGCTGCCCGTTCTGGCCCAGCTTCTCTCCTGCTAAGCCTGGGGCTTAGATACATCTTCAAGCTTAGAGATGGGGCTTTGGATCAGGGCCATCCTGGAAAAGGGGGACCACAGCTACTCTCACTTCTTAGGAAGCTCTAGGGTTGAAATGTTAGTCTTGTGTCTGGTCTGAGTTTCAGGGGGCAAGATTAGGTCCACTCCTTCCCTTGGCTCCCACGAAGGGTCACTCAGATGAGCTGAATGCCAAGGGCTTCAAGGAAGTCTCACTCACACAGGAAACCAATGAGCCCTTGCCAAGAACCCTTGGTTCCTGGAGGTAAGGCTTAGGTCAGCACCTATGTACCCCATAAGCACCTGCCCTGGCCCCGGTAAAATCACTGATGTGGGGCAAGAAAATCACTACACCAAAATGGAAAACTGAGGTGCTGCTCAGGTGTTCTGCTGCAGGATGTCTCACTGCACACTAAGCCTACCTCTCGTACCTGGAGCGGGGGAATGGAGCTCCATCATCCCGGGGCTTTCACAAACTCCACTCTAGTACTCAGTGATCCTAGAATCATCAGCCTGGGAGGAGCCTAGTGAGGTCAGCTCCTTTTCTTACCATGCTCCCAGACAACAGCCATTTTCATTTGGGGCCCAGCAAGGCAAGGCTCACAGCTGAATTCCTCAAGAATTTGCATTTAGCCCCCAGAGACACAGGGGGCTCGAGCAGTTGGCTCAGCTAGACAAGCCTTCTCAGGGAAGGCCTCAGGCCCTTGTATCAATCCCTCCAACGATGGACCACCCCTTATCAGCTCTGCCAAGGCACTGGACAAAGAAGGGATGAAATTAAAGTTAGTTCTGGGCTGTGTGTGGTGGCTTTGCCTGCAATCCCAGCACTTTGGGAGGCTAAGGCAGGAGGACTGCTTGATCCCAAGAGTTTGAGAACAGCCTGGGCAACATAGCGAGACCCTATCTTTTTTATTTTTTTAAGTGAAAATTAGTTCCTGTACCTGATACTAACGACCTATAAGACATCTCTAAGGCTTATACAAGATGCTATGAAGGAACGTGACAATTTTATCAAATTAATACTGGGAAGTTCTATCTTAGGCCTAACTTAAATCCTTCATGTTACAGTATAAGCCATGTCCCACTTGGGTTAATATGTGTTTGTAAAAAGCTTTTACATCCTCACAACGAAAGGTACTAGAGCAAAGCCAAGTATTATTAAGCTGAGAACCAGGGCTCACAGGCTAAACAGAGCTCAGAGACCTTAGCCACTTAAAGCAAGAGAGGTGAGAGGAAGAATTAATGTGTGCTCTGTGGCTCCTTTCACTGAGGGATTACAGATTAACTCTCACCTCTCCAGACTCAGAAACCACAAGGCAAGGGGCTTTTGACCCTGACTGATAACATGGCTGGTTACTGAGATCCCCTACCCTCACAAGGGCTTTGTCCAGGAGTGAGCTGGCTTCATCATAAACACTAGCAACTCCAGGAAGCAGCCCAGGAAACTCAGTGCCAAGAGCATGTCAGCATCTAGCGCTTTCTCCTTTCACAGTTTATCTCCAACACAATCGTATTCTGACACCAAGACAGTTTGTTGATTACATAAGCACTTGTCTCTGGTGTGCAATCTGATAATCAGACCCACTCTTTCTCCTCAGACAAAGAGACCAATAAATCTCACCCTTTAAAAGTACAGGTGCAAGACAAAGCCCTTTACTGGCATTTAGCAAAATGAGTATTTCTCTAGTTTTTTTCATGACAACAACAACAAAAAGAAGACATGGTTAGGGACTCTGCAGCAGCCCAGCTACTAGAGACAGATTTGATGAGCTGGAGCAGATTCTGGAAGTCACAGGGAAAGGGCTTGGGAAGGAATGAAACACATCCCATCCTATCTCTCTTAGAACCATGTCTCCAGGCTGACGATCAACTGAAACTAAGAAAGGACCTTAAGAAGGGTACTAACACATTCCTAATATGAAGCAGTAAGAGTCTCTCTGTGTGTGCTATGGACTCACTCAAAGTGGAATCCTTCTTCCTACTGTACAGCACTGAGCCTGCTTCTCTCCCCACACAAGCATGTGCCCATGTGTGTACACGTGTCATATGCATGTGCAGGCGTGCACGTACACACACACACACACACACAGAGGCTGGGGTTCTTAAGAATGTCTCATGCACAAGAGAGAAAATCCAGCCAAAAGAACTACTTAAGTGTAATCTGGATGCTTGGGGTTGCTCCTCACACTTACTAACGAGAGATTTTTCTCTGGTTGGAATGACCTCCACCCCTACCCCCAAAGGCAGCAACTGCCAGGTTGGATGAGGTCTCAGAATGATAGCCCCCATTCTGTGTCTTTGCCTCTTGGAGATACAATTCCATCTGGTGTGGAAACAGAGCAATATTTACATGATCTGAGGTTTTCCAACAGGACTTTACTTACTTACTCAAAATAACAAGGCAGCAGTACAGTGGTTTTGGGGGGAGACAGAAAGTAACTCCCTGACAATATTCATTCGTTTAAGGAACATATATCAAGGGTTTACTTGGTAGCAGACCCTAATGATAGGACAAAGATGAATCAGGTCTAGTTTCTGCCCTCAAGAAACTTACAGTCTAGTGAAGAGACAGATAAATAATTATAGCATAAAGTATCTGATCAGTTCTAT